>MDKJ01234764.1:0-16419 GCA_005239525.1 Nicotiana knightiana | reverse complement strand
AAAATCCTATATTACTTGCCGACCACGTACACTTGCGTGTGCATTGGGAAATCAACCAACACTAAGCATGTTTTCTAACATGATTTGCACCTCAATTTCTCTAACACATGGAGAATATACGAATAAAGACAAGATTATTCAACTATAGAGTTCCATGGAATTTACCAAGTTACAATTCTTACGATGCATGCTAACACGCATGTCACCTCGCATGTATGCATCTCAACACCAATCACACAACACGTAATTCCGGGTTTCATACCCTTAGAACCAAGTTTAAAAATGTTACTTACCTCAAACTGTGCAAATTCATACTGTAATAAGCCCTTGCCTCACGAATCGGCCTCTAATTGCCTCGAATCTAGCCACAAACCATTCGATACAATCAACACGGCTAAAGGAATCAATTCCATATGAAAATGTTAAGTTCTATATCAAAAGTCAAAAAGTCAACCCCCAGGCCCATGTCTCGGAATCTGATGAAAGTTACAAAATCCGGAAACCCGTTCAACCACGAGTCTAACCATCCAAAATTACTCAAATCCAATACCAAAATCTCGCTCAAACCCCCGAAATTCGGCCTAAGAAGTTTTCTCCATTTCCCCCAAATTTACAACCCAAATCACTAATTAAATGATGAAATCAAAGATATAATCATGGAACTCAACAAAAATTAAGTAAGAATCATATACCCCAATCACTCCCTTCATAATATCTCCAAGAATCGTCTTCAACCGAGCTCCAAAAATTAAATTTGTGAAATGAACTCAAATCCTTGTTTTTGAAATAATTAAGTCTGCCCAAATGTTTCTTCTTCGCCATCGTGGGAAAAGCTTCGCGACCGCGAAGCACAAAGCCCAATTGCCCCTAGAACTTACTCTACGAGTCACATACAAACTCACGCGAATGTGATGCATAGGCTTCCAAGGCCTACGCGATCGCGGACAGACCTGCGCATTCGCATAGAACAACGCGTGTGACCAGCTCTTGCCTCCTTCCTCTTTGCGAACACGGCTCAACCCATGCGTTCGCGATGCACTGCTTCCTCCAGGTTACGCGATCAGGTAACAAAACTCGCTATCACACATAACAAAGACCTCAGCTTCCCAAATATTGCGAACCTCTCCACACGATCGCATAGAAGGAAGCTAGACCTGAACACCAGCAAAACTTCAGCAGCCATCCAAGTCAAAAATTCGATCCGTAAACAATTCAAAACCAACTCGAGGCCCCCGTGACCTCAACCAAAAATACCAAATTCTTAAACATGATACAAACTTAGTCAAGGCCTCAGTTTACATCAAACAACATCTAAAACATGAATCGCACCTCAATTCAAGACTAACAAAAACTAAGAAATTCTAACTTCAAGAGCTGATGCCGAAACATATCAAATCTGATTGACCTCACATTTTGCACGCAAGTCATAGATGACACAACATACCTACTCCAACTTTCGGTACCAAAATTTGAGCTCGTTAAACACAAAGTCAACTCCCCATCAAACTTCTCAATTCCCAAAACATCTAATTTTCCAACTTTTTTCATTTCAAGCCTAATTCAACTACGGATCTCAAAATCACTATCCATAGACACTCCTAAGTCCAAAATCATCCAACGGAGCTCAGAACTATCAAAACTTCATTTCAGAGTTGTTTACACATAGGTCAACATCCGTTCAACCTTTTCAACTTAATCTTCTAACTTTAAGACTAAGTGTCTCAACTCATTTTGAAACATCTCCAGAACCGAAAAAACTACCACGGCAAGTCACATAATTAAAAATGAGAATCAAATAAGCAGTAAATGGGGGAGCAAGGTTACAACACTCAAAACAACCGGCGAGGTTGTTACATCTTCCCACTCTTAAACAAACATTCACTCTCGAACGGGTCTAGAAACATACCTGGAGTCTGAAATAGGAATGGATATATGCTCCGCATCTCCCGATCGGTCTCCAAGTAGCCTCCTCAACTACTTTACCTCTCCACCGCACCTTCACTGAAGCTATGTTCTTTGATCTTAATTTTCGAACCTTCCGATTCAAAATGTCCACAAGCTCCACTTCATAAGTAAATTCACCATCCAACTGAATGGTGCTGAAGTCCAAAACATGAGATGGATCACTTACATACTTCTGGAGCATATAAACATGAAACACTGGATGAACACCTCACAGAATAGGAGGCAAGACAAGCTTGTAAGCCATCTCTCCAATCCTCTGAAGCACCTCAAACGAAATATACCAAGGGATCAACTTGCTCTTCTTCCCAAACCTCATAATACCCTTCATGGGTGAAACCTTGAGCAGTACCTTCTTTCCAACCATGTAAGCAACATCACGAACTTTCCGATCGTCGTAACACTTCTGTCTAGATTTTGCCGTGCCAAGCCGATCTTGAATATATTTAACCTTGTCTGAAGCATCCTGAACCAAGCGAGTACCCAATAACCTAGCCTCTCCCAGCTCAAACCACCTACCACAGACCGACATTGTCTCCCATACAAAGCCTCATACTAAGCCATCTGAATGCTCGATTGGTAGCTGTTGTTGTAGGCAAACTCTTTGAGCGGCAGAAATTGATCCCATGAACCCCTAAAATTTATGACACAAGCGCGTAGCATATCCTCCAATAACTGAATAGTGCGCTCGAACTCTCCCACCATCTTAGGGTGGAATACTATACTCAACTCAACCTGCGTGCCCAACTTTCATTGCACTACTCTCCAAAGCTACGATGTAAACTGTGTGTCGCAATCTGAAATGATGGACACTGGCATACCGTGAGGGCGTTCAATCTCGCAGATGTATATCTCAGCCAACTGCTCCAAAGAATAAGTAGTCCCAGTTGGAATGAAATGAGCGAGTTTGGTCAACCGATCCACAATTACCCAAATAGCATCAAACTTGCTCGAATTCGGTGGGAGTCCAACTACAAAATCCTTGGTAATACGCTCCCATTTACACTCTGCAATCTCAAGCCTCTAAAGAGATCTGACTGATCTCTAATGATCATATTTCACTTGCTGAAAGCTTAGGCACCAAGATACAAACCTCACTGTATCTTTTTTCATCCTCCTCCACCAATAGTGTTGTGTCAAGTCCTGGTACATCTTCTCGTCACCCAGATGAATGGAATACAACGAATTGTGGGCCTCTTCAAAAATCAACTCACATAGCCCATCTACATTAGGCACACAAATACGACCCTACATCCTCAACACCCCATCATCCCCAATTGTAACATCATTGGCATCACCGTACTGAATTATGTCCTTAAGGACTAATAAATATGGATCATCATAATGGCGCTCTATGATGTAATCATATAAGGAAGACCGAGAAACCACACAAGCTAGAACCCAGCTGGGCTCCGAAACATCTTATCTCAAGAACTATTTGGCCAAGTCTTTGACATATTGCAAGAAGTCCCTGACCAACAAGCGCAAGGCTACCCATACTCACCGCCTTTCTACTAAGGCATTTCCACTACATTGGCCTTCTCGGGATGATACAAAATGGTAATATCATAGTCCTTTAGCAGCTCCAACCATATCTGATGCCTCAAATTTAAATCCTTCTGTTTGATTGTAACTTTGTTCAACTGCCTATAGTCGATGCACATCCACATAGTACCATCATTATTCTTCACAAACATAATTGGTGCACCCCACAGCGACACACTATGCCTAATAAACCCTTTATCAAGAAGTTACTGAAGCGGCTCTTTCAATTCCTTCAACTCAGTTGGTGCCAAATGATATGGAGGAATAGAAATGTGCTGAGTGTCCGACACCAAGTCAATATCCTTGTCAGGTGGCATGCCCGCGAGGTCTGTAGGAAACACATCTGAAAAGTCTTGCACTACTGGAACATAATCAATAGTGGGGATATCAGCACCAACATGCCTCACAAATGCCAAATATGATAGAAACCCTTCCCCAACCATCTGTTGGACCTTTAAATAAGAAATTACCTTGTTGGGAACATAATCTAGAGAACATCTCCGCTCGATCCTTGGCAACCCCGACATTGAAATTGTCACAGTCTTAGCGTGACAATCAAGAATAGCATAACACAGAGACAACCAATCCATACCAAAAATCACATCGAAATCGACCATACAAAGCAATAAGATATCAGCTCTAATCTCCAATCCCTAGTAGTCACTACACATGACCGATATATATGGTCTACAATAATTGTATCGCCCACCGGTGTGGATACATGAACAGGTGAAACTGAGGACTCACATGGAATTTCTAAATAACCAGTAAAATAGGATGATACATAGAAATAAGTAGAACCAGGGTCTAATAATGTGGAAGCATCTCCGTGGCACACTGAGACAATACATGTGATCACCGCATCTGAAGCAAAAAACATTTGGCATGGCAGGAATATCATAGAATAAGGCCTGACCACCACCTGATCGGTCTCCCCCTCTAGGGCGACCTCTAGCTGTCTGGGCCCCACTCCGAGCTAGTTGGGCGGGTGGTGTAGTAGCTGGTCCGGAAATCATAGACTGACCCCTCTGCTGAACCCGACCTCCCTGGCAACAAGGACACTGTCCCATCATATTTCCAAGCTTCCCGCACTCGATGCAACTGCCCAATAGGGTTGGTGGGGGCTGAATTGGTCCTCGAGTACCAGAGTAACTACTAGAATGACCTGGCACAAATGAACCCTGAACCGATAGAGCACCACATGAACTCTAAGTTGGGAGAGAACTGAGAGATGACTGACACGTACGAGAATTGTACGAACCATGGCTAGTTGATGCACCATGATGAATAGGACGAGCCATCTGAGCACGCCTATAAGGACAACCCTTGTTGTGGTAGGACTGACCCCTAGAAGGAACACCACCCAAATCACCCAAACCACGAGGCCTATTGGCCTCCCTCTCCTCACGCTCCTAGCTATGGACCATCTCTAGCCGCCGAGCAATATCAACCACCTTGTCGAACTGAGCACCAAATACACTTTCCCGAGTCATAAAAAAGTGCAAATGATAGTGGAGGCCATCAATGAACCTCCTAATCCTCTCCATATCATTGGGAACCAACCAAACTGCGTGACAAACCAACTCTGAAAATCTCATCTCATACAGGGCCATAGACTTGACATCCTAACATAGCTGATCGAATTGCCTGTGCAGCTTCTCCCTGTGTGTCTGTGGCACAAAATTCTCCAAGAAGAGAACATATAACTCATGCCATGAAAGTGGTGCAACACATACTAGCCTACTCCTCTGATAGGCCTTCCACCATATGCAGGCAGCCCCTGATAGTTGAAAAGTAGTAAAGGAGACTCCATTAGTCTCAAGAATACCCACCGTGCGAAGAATCCGCTCTGACTCAACCCTACTAAATGATGGAGGCTTGAGCCTCCCAAATCACGCTAGCCTCTTCTACTCATCATTAGTCATAATGGGACCCACTTGGGCCTGAACAACTACAACTGGTTGGGATGGTAGTATCCCTAGTGTTTGAAGTCCCCGTACCACCTGCTCTGGATTATGGGTGGCGGGAGTCTGAGTACCTCCCCTGGCTTGAGAAGTGGTTGGCACGGTCTGAACAGAAACCGCCTGAGCAAGGCTAGTACAAACAATCAATATCTGAGCCAAAGCCTTCGAAGACCTGGAATCACAATTGGAAAAACTCGTGACTGAGCTGGCCCTACTTGCTCAACGACATATGGAACCTGCTCCTGAGTTGGAGTAACTGGTGGATCTACAAGTGCTGCTCTAGCTGATGTATGAGCTGCACCTCAAACCCTACCACAGCCCCGAGCTCTCGTGGCCCTAGCTGGTGGTACTGGTGGTTGTCTGTTTGGTCCGGTAGCACGTGCCCTCACCATCTGTGAGAGAATAGAATACAGAAGTTTAGTTTCCTGGAATAACCAAATTCGCCCGACAAGAATACAAGAATGTGAAGTTTTCCTAAGGGTTCAGCATCCTCTCAAAGATAAGTACAGACGTCTCCGTACCGATCTGTAAGACTCTACTAAACCAACTCATGACTTGTAAGACGTATGTAACCCATGATGGCGCCTATCATGATACTAAGCAAGCTGACAACTCAGACACACCAACACTTTCAAATGTAAAACATACAAAATCAGATTTTAAATAAGTAGAAACTCATAAAAAACTGATTGAAACCATCATAACTCGAGACAGAATTTCCCCAACACTAGGGTGTCACTGAGTACATAAATACCTATACAAATACAAAATATGATACTTTGTCTAATAAAGCAAAAACATAATAAATAAAACTGATAGATAGGGGAGGAGAGTCAAGTTCTGCGGACAGAAGGGCCGCTACCTCAAAAAATTTCCGAATGACAGAAAATTCCGAGAATCGGCAACCATCGTGTTCGTAAATACCTTAATATACACACGAAGTTTAGGGTGTAGCGTGAGTACAACCAGCTATTTAAGTAATAAGTATGACTATTGGGCTGAAAGCAGTGACAGGCTTCACATGTACAGTTTAATTATAGGAATACAATACAGAAAGGTAGACATGCTTCCGAGTTTAACAGTTAAAGCGCAAACAAGTAAGATATGTCAAGTTCAATTGAAACAAGATATGGTACATCTGGATATGTACATATCAGTTATGTATGCAAACTGAAGTACAAAACAATGATGAAATTATATTCATACTCTCCGAGTATCAATAACTCAATCCTCCCATTCACTCCATCCTCACGGTTACTCATTCCTCACAATTACTTCATCCTCACAGTCATTTAATCCTCCTAAACGCTCGGCACTCACGCACGGTACTTGAACTCGCACTCAGTAGGTACCTGCGCTCAATGTGGGTGTGCAGACTCGGAGGGTAAAATCCATCCCAAGCGCTATAACAACCAATCATGGCATGATTGAATAAAACATGCTGTGGTGTGCAGCCCGATCTCATAATTATCCACACAATCAGGTCCTCGGCCTCACATAATCATCAATCTCTCCAGAGTATATAATTGCAAATTAACTAAATAATTCAACATGAAACACGACCTATGTGGGTCATAATAGTACCAACATGTAGCCTAAACATGATTTCAAACATGACTTGCAGCTCAATTTCTCTAACACATGGAGAATATATGGATAACGACAAGATTATTCAACTATACAGTTCCATGGAATTGACAATGTCACAATTCCTATGGTGCACTCTCACACGACTGTCACCTAGTATGTGTGTCACCTAAACACCAATCACACAACACGTTGTGAGAACTCAATTTTTGCCCCGCATGAAAATTACTCCTAAAATAATCAAAAAAATAATTTTAATGAATTTTAGGAATTTTTCTTTATTTAGTTGCATTTCATGCATGTTTAATATTTTAAAATCATAGAAAAAACGTAAAAAAATTTCCTATTTTCATTTCATGTCATCTTAGGTTTAATTTGAATTTAGAAATTAATTACACTTTAACTGATAAATTAATATATAAAAAAAGTCATAAAAAATATTCATTAGCATTATTCAATCAATCTAATTAATTAGTTAAAATGCTAATTAGTCTTTTTGTAAAATAAATTCAATTAGTAGTAATGTAGCTATTTTTTAAAGAACAAACTGGCCTTTTATTTCAAATTGGCCCAATTTTTGGGGCCAAAATCCCAGGCCCAACCGAATTCCCCTTTTGAAATCACTATCTTCCCAAAACCTAAGGACCTAGACCTAATTTAAAAAAATAAACCTCCTCCCATAAGAAACGGCGGACCCCCTCATGGAGGTTCTTCTTCTTTACTTCCATCACCGACCCCAAAACAGAAAATAAGAGAAAAATAAAATCAAACCCCCCCCCCCCTCAAAACTAATTGAACGGTGCACCCTTCGTCTTCTTCTCGACTCTCCCCGTCACCCACATACATACACACATATACATTCACACGAGAATTCAGTCGAGCACACACTCCCTCAGTCTAGAAAAATCATCCAGCCACTGACCTGCAAAGATTTCACACGGAAAGAGTTAGAAAAACAAACTTCTGAAATTCAAGCTTCAGGTTTCAGATCTGAAACAAAAAAAAATTCTAAAGGGCTTCAAACGAAAGGAGAAACCTAGAATTTAAGGGACCGTTTTAACATCTTCCGGTTTTGGCATCGATTTCTGAGTTTGCTGGGGAATCTTACTGTTGTCGAGATCGCTTGCTGAGTTTCAAACCCGCTGATACCAGTTTTATTTGGTTTCTTTCTTTTCTAAACTTGGGTTTTGTACATCTAGGTATGTCTTCTATGATCTATCTTAGAATTTGAGACTTAATTGCAGTCCTAGACTGATAGATTATTTCATGCTCACTTAATTCTATGGCCCACTTGGATAATCTTTCTGAAAATTCCTGTTTATGCAGAATATTTCTTAAAGGATATGAAGTCACAACAAAGATTGGGTGGCATTGAAAATATGGTCTCAATTTTCTAGATGCCATTATTAAAGCTAAGGCTAAATTTTCCAGATGTGGATATTTAGTCTCAGCATCTAGCAAAGTTTTACTTACATAATAGATAGGTGATTGTTTACCTTTTTCTTCTCTTACCAGTACTGCACTTACAACAATTTCTGAGACAGCTAGGTAGATGTACAATCTTTCCCCTTCTTTTGGCTTTGAAAGTAGTGGTGGTTTCGATAGATAAATCTTCAAATTCTTGAGGGCTTGCTGACATTCTTCAGTCCATTCGAACTGATTCTTCTTTTTGAGAACTGAGAAAAATTTAAAACTTTTTTCGGAAGACTTAGAAATAAACCTTCCCAAAGCTGCTGTTCTCCTTGTTAGTCTTTGAACTTCCTTTTTATTTGTTAAAATATCGGGTATTTCTTCTATAGTTTTAATTTTAGCGGGATTTACCTCTATTCCCCTGTTTGATACAAGGAAACCCAAAAAATTACCTGATTGCACTCCAAAAGTGCATTTTTCTCTGGATTTAGCTTCATATTATACATGCGTAAGATATCAAAAGCAGCAGAGAGACTTCCATCGTCTTTCCAAGATGTTCTTGGAACATTTTAGTCACTAACCTTTGATAGGTGACTCCAGCGTTTTTCAAGCCAAAAGGCATAACTTTATAACAGTAAGTCCCTCTGTTTGTAATGAAGGAAGTTTTTTCCTCATCTGAGGGATTCATTTTAATCTGATTATAACCAGAATATGCATCTAAGAAGATTAATAATTCATGACCTCCTGTGGCATCAGTCATTTGATCTATATGTGGCAATGAGAATGAATCTCTGGGGCATGCTTTATTTAAATCAGTATAATCTACGCATACTCTCCATTTGCCATTCTTTTTAAGTACCACCACGGTATTCGCTAGCTAGTTAGGGTACGTTACCTCTCGTATCGAACCAATCTTCAAGAGTTTCTGTACCTCTTTGTCGATCACTTGGTTTTTGAATGGTCCTTGCTTTCTTTTCTTCTCTTCGACCGGGGCCCATCCTCGTGCTTATATACATTTTCTGTTCAGGCTTTTGTTCAGATAATGGAACAGCTTCGAGCTCCTCCGTAATTGTATTGATGTGATCATCTTCCTCCCGTTCATGAATGACGTCCGGTCTGGAATCTGCATCCGTGTGGTCTAATGCACATGCATCTTCTGCGACAACTTGATTTACCTTCTCGTAAGTATTTTCTTTCGTACATGTTTCATCAATAATAATTTTCATACCTATTTGGTCAGTAACTCCTTCCATGTTTGTTTGGGCGGTGTTACCTGCTTTGGAGATTCCCTCATCTCGTAATTCTTCCACTTCTATTTTATTGTGGTAGTGTACCACAGAGTTTATATTTATTGCGGTATGGTGATCGCCTCTAAGTTGTTGAATTCCCCATTCAGAGGGGAATTTAGTTACTTGATGCAACATGAAGGGTAGTGCTTTCATGTCGTGTATCCATGGCCTTCCCACGATCACGTTATAAGCCATGTCAGTATCGATGACTTGGAACCTGGTACTTTTGATCACCCCCTCAGGATAAGTTCTAAGCTCAATTTCTCCATTGTTATAACTGTAGAGTTATCAAACCCTGATATGGCTCGTGCCCTTGGGATTTCTTGATTCCCCTGTAGCATTTCTTCCACGACTCATAGCAAAATGATATTGACTGAACTGATTGGATCAATCAACACTGGTTTTATGTTACTGTCATGAATAAGTAAAGATATTACCAGAGCATAGTTGTGAGGAAGCATTATTCCGCCGATATCTGCATCATCAAATATTATATCGTCCTCTTCCATATTGTCACAAGCCCGTTTTCCATGTGTAATTGTGAACTTTGTGGTTGTTTTGCAGACCACTATGTTTACTTCTTCACCTCCGTGTATCACGTTGGCGGTTCATTTTGGAGAATGAGGCTTTGGGGGCTCCTGCATGTTCCTCATATATGCTTGTTTAACTTTATCACTAAACAATTCTGTTAAATAGCCTTGTTTCAATAAATTTTCTACTTCACCTTGTAAAAATCTGCAATCCGTAGTTTTGTGCCCATGATCGTTATGGAATTCACACCAGTGATCCGGGTTCCTTCTATTTGGATTTGACCGCATCTCTTTGGGCCACTTAACCTTGTCTCCCATGTTCCTCAATATTGAGACAAGTTCAATAGTACTCACATTAAAGGTATGATCCCCAATTTGAGTATTACTTCTAGGTCGTTCATCTCGATCTTTCCTGTATCTAGACGAGGATGAGACTACGTCTCTTCCTTGTGGTCTATAGTCCGACGTAGTATTTTCGAACCTGGGACGAATATCGCATCCCGAGGGTCCTAAGTAAGGATTGTACCTGTTTTCACTTGATCTTCTATCTGATTCAGGACATCTGGATCTGGAACGAGCAATGATATCTTCTTCTATTCTGAGTTTAGTACTATACCTGTTATATACATCGTTCCATGTTGTAGCGGGGAATTCTCTTAGACTTTCCTTAAGTCGTCTCGTGGCTTCTGAGCTTTTATCATTTAGGTTGCTTGCAAATGCCATGGCTGCCCAATTACCAGGCACCCTGGGTAACTGTATTCTTTCTCGTTGAAACCTGTCTACAAACTCACGGAGTAGTTCCGTGTGTCCTTGTTTTATTTTGAATATGTCCTCCATTCGTTTCTCAACTTTTTGTGCACCAGAGTGTGCTTTTATAAACGAATCTGCAAGCTTAGCAAAAGTGTCAATAGAATTTTCAGGGAGAAGAGAATACCAAGTTAGGGCCCCTTTGGTAAGTGTTTCCCAAATTTTTTGACAAGGACTGATTCAATATCTTGTTTTGTTAAGTGTTTTCCTTTTACTCTAGTAGTGAAAGTAGTCACATGATCATGTGGGTCAGTTGTTCCATCATATTTGGGAACGTCAGTCATTTTAAACTTCTTGCGTATAGGCAAGGGTGCCGCACTTGGCTTCCAAGGTTGTTGAGAATACCTATCAACATCAATGCCTTTGATGATAGGTGGTACTCCAGGAATTTGTTTGATGCGATCGTTCTGCTCCTTCATCTAATTTTGCATGGTTAGCAGTAAACTTTGTAATTCTGAGTTATTAGATATACCCGGTCTCGTTTCGAGAGATTCATTAGGAGTATCTCCTCTTCCTGAGTTTGCCAACCCAGATTGAGAATTTTCCATGGTGATGGTATTATTGGGGGATGGCGTCCATGGTGTAGGTAACGCTGCCGGTAATCCTCTCGCAAATTCTTGCAAATCTTGGCTCACATACTCTGCAATCATTTGCTTTACACGATCTTGTTCCATAGTTTGATCATTGTCACTATTGTTGTTATTGGATCTTTTTGCGGATTGTTCAACCACATGGGGTTCCTGAAGGCGATGGAACGGGGGTTCCATTCCTTTGCTGGTTGTTGTCGTTGGAGTTCAACATAGTTCAGAGGATATCACTTGAAAAGCAAACAAAGATTATCAGATTCCCGGTAACGGAACCAATTTGTTTAACAAAAGAATTAGATCTTTTGACAAAAGTTATTTCTAGGATGAACACGGGTTACTGATAATCAAGGAAATATAGAAAAATGAATAATAGACAATATTGCAGAAATATAGAAAAGCGAATTAAATTGAATTCGAGAATCAGATGCCTTTATAATCTGTATTCCCCTCCCTTATATAGGAGATTCCTTGATATAACGTACAACTCGTGCTATAGTTTCTCATTAATGACTAATTATGACATTAATGAGGAATTATAAAGGATAAAAATAATTAGGGTACGGTTACATAACGTTAGAGTAATCAATTGTGGGTTCTTGAATCTGCCCGTAGCTTTGTCTAGATTCATTCTAGCCGTGCCTCTTACCTATTTTGATCAGGTTGAGTATCCCGTGGATGATAAGCTCGAGGGTTTATTGAATCGTGCCTCTTTGTTCCGTACCTCTTCAAAGAATCACATCCAGTTGTCGCGTTCTCCTGTGTCCACGTAACTGGCTGAGTTGTCAAAAGATGGCTTATGTGTGAAACTCTTTTTTACCAATACGGATACCAGTTTTATTTGGTTTCTTTCTTTTCTAAACTTGGTTCTATACAGCTAGGTATGTCTTCTCTGAACTGTCTTAGATTTGTTTTTCATGGAATTGTAGTTGATGTTTACTTGCCCTTTTTGGTTATAAAATTGAGTCGCTATTTAATTTATTTGCTTTGCTATTGTGATTGATGATTGTCTTATCTGCTGCTTTCATATGGATCTCTTGGTTTATTTCAAAAATCGATTATGTGGTTAGTATTACAATTAATCTCGTGGGGACGCAGGCATTCGGAGGTTAGTTTGCATTTATTTACTATTTGAGCATTTCCAGGCTTGCTTGGCAAAAATGAACTGGAATCGCCCATCTCGGAATTTTATCTCAAGTATCGCATTATTCTTTTATAACACAGTTGCAAAAATACACTTGTTGGTCCTTCTATAAATTTGTCCCCATGAGAATTGTGTAATGCTTCCAAGTTATTCCAAAGTATTTGTAGTCTTATCATGTAGGAACTTGAATAAAGTTGTATTAGCTTTAGGAGCTGAAAGGTTGGTAGCCAAGGCATGTGGGGCTCATGGACTGTTAATGTTCAAGTTGAAAAACTAAAATAACATGTTAATCTCTGCAAGTTCATGGAATATATCAAAAAGCCTGACCAATATCATATGCTAACTATTAGGCTTGAATATCAGAAGCTTCATCATGTGCTAACTCTTCTACTTGTCCAGCATATCTTCTTAACCAAACGTTGTAGTGTTATTTACAATTGTTTTGCAAGTGTTAGATGTTAATTTAGAATATTAATATGTATAGTGCAAGCTTGAATTAGTGTTTGCTGAAATTTGCAATAAACATTCCCTTGTTTCTCTGAAAAGTTCATTATTATCAATTCGGTCTCTTCTTCTACATTTTGGATGATTTACGTATAGCTTACTGATTTCTACAATGGAATCTTGTGGCTTTGAAGTTTTTGTATGCTATTATGATTGTATGCTTTGAAACGTGTATGTGCTACATTATTAGAAACAAGACGTTTGTTTTCTTTATTCTAGCCCGTTAATTGTTGATAACTCCAAAATACCTTTCAGACTAATACTACAAATAATTTAAGAAAAGACAAAGAATTTATGAAGAAATGCTCGTAGACATGATTTTTAAAATACTATCGTGATCGCGTACATGTTCGCGTGACGTGACATCGATTTTAAATAAATCCAAGGTATGCGTTCGCGCGACTTTGATTATTTTTCTTAAATAAATCAATTCATGAATTATGTACACATACGCGTGACATGATTTTTGACGCATCAAAACTAAACGGGTATACGCATACGTATCCCGTCTTAAAATAATTCTTTAAATATAAATAGTTGAATAATTATAAGCGGTAAAATGTAAATGCACATAGGTATTAAAATAAGTAATTAAACAATTTAGGCCAAGTATAAATCATTAAGAGAGCGTGATAGAACCACGTAATTCGGGAGTGCCTAACACATTCTCCCGGGTTAACAGAATTTCTTACCCGGTACTTTTTGGCTCGCTGACTTTTTAAACGGAGTCAAGATTTCCTCGATTTGGGATATTTAAAATAAATGGTGTCTCAGAACACAGTAAAAAAATATGGGTGGCGACTCTGAAAATAAAATAAATAACCCCAAATTCGATTATGTCACTTAAATTGGAAAAACTCCATTATCCCACCCCTATCGGGAAAAAGGAGGTGTGACAGCTCTGATGACTCTACTGGGGATCGAACCAAGAATCTGTGGTTCAGGGTTCAAGAATTCGAGCTTGTTAATGTGATTTTTACTTGTTTTTATTGATTGTTGATATTATTGTATTTGTGTGCCTAATGTGCTAATTGCCGCTCATTTACCGCTTTGATATTATTTGAACTGTATTTAAACTGCCTTCTTACGCCTCCCTTCTGAGTCTTCTAAAAAATGGTGCACACGTTCGCGTGGCCTGCTTTTCTGTTAGAGGTCATACCAAATAAGAATGAAGATGGATCAGCCACTAGGCCGGGTACACTTTCGTGCTCCCGGTACGTCGCTCCCACTTCAGCTCGAGTTGTCCGCTCGGGTAAGCCAGGTCTAGAACACAGCCCCAGGTTTAAACCTAGAATAACAAAACCTCATGCTGGATCCCTAGTAGAAACGATTATTTGCATCACGTGCATTTGACTTAGGGGATTCAACACAGGATTCAACACAGGGATTGGGTCCGTCTAGGATAGGTGTACCCGAAATGAAAGACTATCCTGATGCATCTTACCTGCTACATGTGCATTTATTTATTTTTGGTTTGTGTGTTGAGTAGCTTAAGAAATAAAAACAATAGAAAACTCCAGAGTGAGGTAGAATATAAAAGTCACCCGGTTCTGAAAACCCCAGTATTCGAAAATGCCTCGAAACTCTGCCGAAAATTTTGAAAAAAAAAACAAAAAGAAAATGTCATTTCAAAATGAGCCAAAACTCTCAAGTGCCACGTTTTCCCTGTTTCGTCAAAACTGGCAGAACTACGCGGGTCTGATTCTCACCGGATGTGAGATACGTAGGCAAACCTCATCGGTTCCTGCCCCGATTTAAAAAAAAATCCAAAAAATATTTTCCTTTAATCCCTTCTTTGGAAGTCTTTCTTTAGAAAATTTCAACTAAAAACAATTTAACCAAATTTGTTTTTTAGAAGTCTTTCATTCGAAAAAGAAAACAAATCAAATCATAGTCCCAAAAAAAAAATTCTACCTTTTAATTTTTCACAATTTTCAAAAAGAAAATCCAAAAAAAAAATTTCCTTTACTTCCTTCTGTAGAAAAGTCTTCCTTTGAGACTCCAATTTTTAAAAATCCAAAAATATTTTCTTTTACTTCCTTCTGTATAGAAGTCTTTCTTTGAGACCCCAATTTTTAAAAAATCCAAAAAAAGATTTTCCTTTAATTCCTTCATTAGGAGTATTTTCTTAGGAAATTCCAAACAAATAAATGATTAAAAAAAAAGTTTTAGAATCCAAAAATATTTTCTTTGTAGAGGTTTTTCATTCGAAAAAAAAAGAAAATCAAATCAAAATAAAAAAACAACCATATTTTCTATCTTTTTTTAGAAGTCTTTTTCCCAGTAATTCAAAAAAAAAATTCAAAAATCCAAAAAAAATATTTTCTTTCTTCTTTAGAAGTATTTCTTTCAAAACTTCGAAAAAAAAAACTAAAATAAAAAATCCAAAAAGATTCAAAAAAATATTTTCTTATGCTTTAGAAGTATTTCTTTCAATAAATTCAAAATAAAATACCAAAAATCCAAAAATATTTTCTTTCTTCTTTAGAAGTATTTCTTTCAATAAATTCAAAATAAAATACCAAAAATCCAAAAATATTTCTTTTATTCTTTAGAAGTTTTTCTTTCAAAAAAAAAAATAATAAAAAGAAAACAAATCTAAATCCAAATATTTTCTTTCTTCTTTTAAAGTCTTTGTTTCGAAAAAAATAAAATAAATACAAAAACAAAAGAGTTAGGTTTTTACTTTATTCCTAATATTCCTGAACTACGCAAGATCTGATTCATGTTTCCCCATGATACGTAGGCAACCCACACCAGGTTCTATCGAATGATTTTTAAAAAAAAAAAGATGAAAGTGAAGAAAAAAAATGATAATAATAAGGGCAGCTGAGTCCATTCTAACGTATCTTTTGTTTTGAATTGTGAAGAAAGCTTGAGGTGGTCGATTTGTGGTAAGCTGATAACACAAAATCCAAGGGAAAATGACAACTGACATCGAAGCTATTACGAGTGGTCATGAGACTCAGGGTCAGAGGGTTAAACCAGAGTCTACTGTGGTTGAGGAAAATAGAGTAATGAAACAGAAAATGTGATGTGTGGCTAGAATTCGTGATTTTAAGCATTATATACCTCGCATTTTATGTACTTTAA
>ML397355.1:32128-57167 GCA_005239525.1 Nicotiana knightiana | reverse complement strand
AATATTTACAGCAAAATAGTATAGAATTTGGGTGTGGTCAAAAATTAGTTGTTCACACCTTGTTTGTCATTGATATACATACGCTTGGTAAGGAAGAGTGTAAAGAACGAAGGGTGATGCCATGCCATCGTATATACATTATCATGTGAGGGAGAGTGTAAAGCACGAAGGGTGATGCCGTGCCATATCATTGAGAGTAAAAACACGAAAGATGATGCCGTGCCATATTATTTGAGAGTAAAAGTACGAATGGTGATGACGTTCCATATTGTTGAGAGTAAAAACATGAAGGGTGATGCCATGCCATATCCTTTGTGAGTAAAAGCACGAAGGGTGATGAAGTTCCATGTTATGTGAATGTAAAGCACGAAGAATGATGCCGTGCCATTTTATTTATATTATCATGCTTTAAATTATCGCGAGTTCATGGCATGATGGGTGTTTCTGTGCAGGTGAGGACGAGGGACATGCATTATATTGTGATATCTTTTCCTTGCGTATACGTTCATGCCGTTACATTGAAATGCTATTGTCGTATTTATGGTTCTTATGTGACTTGCCGTTAATGCCATGTTCTTGTTCTCTATCTTATTTTTTATTGTGTCGCTCATGCCTTCTACTTTCTAAACTTGAAAATTCCATGCTTACTTCCAGCTGTCATAATTACATCTTTGTCGTATCTATTTTGTTGCACTTAGTACAAGCCTTCTACCCTGTTAATCATTCATGCTTCTACTTGTTAACTCGTAAAGATCATGTGTTCCCCTCTTATTCGTTATATTTATATTTATGCCTTCACCATGCTAGTTAGTTGAAGTTACATTCCTTTTCCTGATTGTTGTCATTACCTTTATGCTTTCCTCTTAGTCTGGTACTGATGCCCTTATGTACATTCTCGTTCATTATTGCTACTTGCTTATTTTCTACTTTGTCATTACTGTTATCGGCATTTCTGCTGGTACTGTTGTACGCATATTTTGTGAGGATGAGATAAATGCACGAAGAATGTTGCCATGCAATTGACTTGATATCAGAGTATATTCCTCCCGCTATGAAAGTTATGAGGTGACTATTGTGGTTTATTGGTTTTCGCTCTAAAGAAAAGATTAGTGGACATATTGGAAACTGTTGAATTGTGGTCTCTTCTAGTACTCCGTTATTGCTTGTACATTCATTTCGTGCGCTCTATTCTGTTATATTGTAGTATAGTTCTATTGTTAGTTTACATTACAGATTTTATCAGTGAGCATCTTTTAACTAAAAAATATCGTCACTACTTCGATGAGGTTAGACAAAATACTTACTGGGTACATGGGGTCGGTTGTACTCATGCTACACTTCTACATCCTGCGTGCAGATTTTTGGAGCGGAGGTGCTAGTGATGTCGGGAGCTGACACTGAAGATGTTCGTGCATTCCGGATACAGCTGCCACTTGTCCTTGGTAGCTTTAGATTTTGTAAATCTGTTTATGTAACTTTCAAACAGATCGTATAATTATTTGTATAAGCTTTGTAAATTTCAAGTCTTAGAAGCTCATGATTCGTACTACCAGTTCTTGGTTTTAATTGTAAATGTCTAGATAATTCTTCACTATTTTCCTGTAATTTCATTTGGATTGTATTAACTGTTAGTTGGCTTACCTAGCTGGCCGAGTTAGACGCCAACACGACTAGTGATTTTTGGGTCGTGACATATGGGTAGAGACATGGTTTTTCGCGGACATTGAGTTTCTATATCTAGGCTTTAATAGTATATAGGTTACTATTTTCAGCATTCTTTTTCGACTTTTATTGATTTTTTTTCTCAAATAGCATTGTTTCCTTGTACGTTGCTACCTATCTACCAACTTGTGACTTCTGTTTTTCAATATGAGTAGTTTAAAACTTTTTTTATTGTCCTAATTAGAAGCTATTTGGCAAAAATATGAATCATTTTTAATCAATTTTTGACAATATATAATACAATTTGAGGGGTATGTAATTTCGGTAAAAACATACACGCAATCAGTGTTTATATCAAATAATAAATAAAATATGTCTTTTCTATACACATTTACCACTTAACTATAGCTAAATATTGTGTATCGACTCTTTAGTTTTTTAACTGCTAAAGTTAAATTAGTTTGTTTGATATAAACACTTGAACAAGTATGAAAGTATTAAAATTTAACTCAATAATAAAAGGAAAAGAGATAAGTATTTATATACATATATTAAAATACTAAATATACAACAAAATGTTCAAATAAATATATCAATTTTCTTTATACTTAAAAGACTAATCATTGTCAAGTGATAAAAAATAAATGATAATATTAATAACAAAATACACTAAAACTTGAAACTAAATTACATATTTGAATTTAAAAATTAATTTTTAACTCGTCTGTTAGAAAAAGATAATCAGTTCTTCTGTTACCGCGGATGAATTCACTAGTTTTGACAAAAAATTCAGACATCAAAACCTTTAAATTTTTTGGTTTAAATTTAAATATTTGAAAACCTTATCGTATGACTTTTAATTATGTGTTAACATGACTTTTCTTCTTGATGATTTGTAAATAACATTAAACTATATGTTTACATTAAAAATCAAAAAGACGGTAATGGAATTTAATACGTATGTATAAAGTTAGTTGTTCGTTCTCTTATGGAGTAAATTCTTTCCATTTTGAATGGTGGCTAATGAAATTTAAATACGTGAATGAATAGTGTCATCTTTGAGGAAAAAAAAAAAAAAAAAGAATAGGGCCGTAACGCAATAGGGAGAGTAAAAATCGGAAAGTTAGAAACCTAATTAATAATGGATTGGGATGTCCTAATACTCACCAACTTCACCTTATATAACATATAAGAGAGTACGAAGCAGAAGCAGCAGCAGCAGCAATACTGATATTTCGCAAATGGCTGAAGCCTTGTGGAAGAGAATGAGGACGCTGGGTAGAGGTGGGTTTGGGATTGTTTCTTTAGCTTCGACGTCCAATATTCAACCTGCCGCGTTAGAGCGTCTTCCACCTCTCATTGCAGTTAAATCTTGCATACTCAATCGTTCTGGATCGTTACAAGAAGAAAGGGAATTCCTCCGCATGTTTGAAGATTCGCCTTACATTATTCACTGTTTCAGAGTTAATATCACAGAAGAAGATGGCGTCACCCTTTACAACTTACTGCTTGAATATGCCTCCGGTGGAAGCCTAGCCGACCGTCTTTACAACTACAATTCAGGGAAAGGACTGTCCGAGTTTGAAGTTAGAAAACACACGAGGAATGTTGTTTTAGGGCTCATTCACATACACAGCAGAGGAGTTATTCACTGTGACATTAAGCCAGATAATATTCTTCTTGCGGGCACTGATGAAACTGCCAAGATCGCAGATTTCGGGCTCTCTATGACTTTGGAACAGAGCAGGGAAGAAAATCAGGGACTGAAGGGAACTGAAAGGTATATGGCACCAGAATCTGTGGTTGACGAGGAGTACGGAACAGAAGTTGATATATGGGCTCTTGGTTGTACTGTCTACGAGTTGATGATGGGGACACCGCTGTGGGAATCAGATGAAGATAGCCAAGATTCGGGTGTTCTATACAGAATCGAGTTTGAGGAACCAATGATTCAGAATACAAAGTTGTCGAATGAAGCACAAGATTTTTTGAAGAGGTGTCTAGTCAAGAAACCCGGTTCACGTTGGACAGCCGAGATGCTATTGAATCATCCGTTTCTGAATTCATCTAAAGTAGCAGACAATATCCAGACTGCAACAAAGACAACTAAGAAGCTAGGTGGTTACAAGATCATTTTACGCAGACCGCAGCAAAAGATAGCATTCAAGACACAACCACATAACCGTGATCTGATCGTAGAACATTGATGCAATACTCAGAATGTGCCTGCAGAATCCGAAGAAATTAGAGAGGCGATACTGAAAGTAGATACTCAGATTGATAATTGATTTGTAATATATTATGTAAAGAACTACGTGTGGGCTTGATCCGTCTTTAGGATTTGTTAGTGGGGTACGTAGGCAACCTGTGACCAAGATGAACTCAGGTGCAGCTCCTTTTTAGTTAAAAAAATACAATTGAATACTGTATATGTAAAGAACTACGTGTGGGCCTGATCCCTCTTTAGGATTTGTTGGGGGTACGTAGGCAGCCTGTCACAAAGATGATCTCAGGTGCAGCCCCTTTTTAGTTAAAAAGAAATACAATTGAATGTGGTACTTATGCTAATAGCTATTTGATCAATACTCCTTACAAAGAAAAGGCTTCTTTTTGTATGACTTTTACTATTGATGAGTGGCACCAGTTTTTCAATACACGCCTCAGTAAAATAGTTGCATAGTTCTATGTTATTTCATTCATTAATGTTAACTGCTAGTCCAATTTCAAACTGCAAACTCTGTTGCAGATTCATAAAATTTTTGTATCTTCTGTGATTGGCTTGTACAAATCATAAAGTTGAATGAAAATTTTCCAAGCCTGTTCTTTATTCCTTCATTGGATTTTGTTATATTGCCTCTTTTGGCATCTGTGGTCTTGTATTTGATGACGCGGTCCGCGCATAAACACTACTCAGTATTGGAGTTTGCTATTATGATTGACCTGCAGTGTTAGAAATCTTTGGTTTCTTTAATATGGTTGATGTGCTGGGTTTTTAGTTACCATATTTGCACTCGCTCTTTTGTCAACCAATTTAGCAACAATGTTTTACCTGTCAAGTACTACTGGTTTTGGTCAGTGTTGTTATCTAACTCATGGTGTAACACTAGTGAGGTTTGAAGCTTCTCATTGTGCTTATCTGAATACAGAAATATTAACGCAATGTTTCATCTGTAGAGGCTCTTTCTTTATTCTGTGTATCCATACAAATTTACACAAAATTTCATCTATAAACCACCACAAGAAAGTACTCTTCTTGGGTGCAGACTTTATGTGACTAATCAACATTGCAATAGTAGTACTTGCATTCTAGACCATCAAACGAATCCTATTATAAGTTAAACATATCAAATCTGTAGAAAAGAGAGATAAACTCGAGCTTATTCGCTCCAATCCCTTGTAGCCAGCTAATGAACATGTGGTTAGGTGATCAAGACTGGGCATGGTGCTTCGCGAGCTTTGCTAGGACACCCGTATTTGTATATGTTGTTGGCTCAGTCATGGCTGAAGTTGAACGGCAATCTTCAAAATCCGATGAAGGCGATTGAATTTACACATAGCTCTGCCTCTGCTAAGATGATCATGTGGTTATACTCATACATTAAATGATCCCTACAACCATTCCTAAAAAGGAAAAAAAAAATAAGAGAAAAAAAGAGTCCTAATTAATGCGCATATTTTTTTTTAACAGCTAGTATAAAATTGCGTATTGTCCTACACCCACAGAAATAGCTCTCATGAATATTTGGCCTATTGCTAAATTTAAAATTGTGAGAAGCATAAGAAAAGTGCAAATATATACTACTTCATGTTGCTTGGCAAAGGCCACGAGATCAGAAGAATTGAACTGCTTGTCACCACAGCTGACCTTTTGCTTGTGCTTGGCTATAAACACTAAACAGAAAAGCTGTGGCAGTAACATATTGAGTATTAGCTCCATCTCTAACGTGAAGCAGACCACCTGATCATAAATTATACAATTGGTAGCTGCGCATGTTAAACCATTGAAACAAGCTCAATAGATGGAAGACATGAAATTTTTCTATGTACAAAACAAAGAAGTGCCAGGAGATAAATAAACCTGGTGATGGAGGCTATGTGGAAGTATTGAGCAAATGTAACCATCAGCCTGTTGTTTAAGATTCTGTAAATCTTTCTCCCCTTCAAAATAGACCTGCATATTATGGACCTAATGTCGGCACTTTTTTTTACCCCAATTGTGCCTCAGTGTGGTTACATGGGCACCACACGTTCACGTCTATATAAAGAAAGAATTTTAATTATTACCTTAGAGAGGACTCAGAGGAGTATTTGAGCTCCGGCTAGGGGTGATAATTTGAGCCCAGACCCATTTGACCTGCTCAATCCGTTCAAAGTTGGGTTGGTCATTGACCCGCCCATTTATTGAATTCAACCCATCTTAACCCAATCCATTTCAACCATCTAAGGTTGGGTTGATTTTTAGCCCAAATTGATCCATGAGTAACTCTGCTTAAATATAGTAAAAATAAATTTTTTTATTGTTTGATATGTTATATATGACCATAACAAAGAAAAAAAAAAAGCTCATTTGATAATTTAACAATTCATAAGAAAACAATACACATTAATTAAAGTTTAGTAAGAGTTGAGCGAGTTGGACTATGACCCAAATTTTAGCCCAATTTGACCTAGCCCATCTCAGCCCATGTTACTTTGGCAAGTTTTGGGCTCGCCCATTTTTTGACTCAGTCCATTTTAATCCATCCAAAATCAATCCAACCCGCCCATTTGACACTCCTAGCTCCAGCATATTTGAGGTCCCAGCTAAATTCAGCTATAGTTGCAGTAGTAGCCTCTTCTTGGATAAATTCCAAGTATGTTGGCCTCCTGGTTGCTCTATATAGCCATGTTGCTGCCCCCAACAATTCATCCTGCATATTGCACATTTTATTTGACTCACAAATTAACTAATAACTTGCAAGTGACTAATTAACCATATAAAATGAACATAAGGAAGAGGGATGTCATGCTAGCCAGAAAAGGAGCAATAGAAAGGGCATTATCTATCATAGGTTCCTTCATGGCTTTTGGCAAACTGTAAAGGCTGAGCCACAAACCAAAAGAAATACTATGAGCAAAATTATATCAGGAGCCAAATTAATAAAAGAACACACAATGAGGATAGAATGAATACCAGTTTGGCTATGTTGGGAAGTTGACTGGCATAGGTATAATTGGTTACCCGAAATACAACAGAAGCAACAGATTATACTTTAAATCGTCATTTACCCTATGTTTTGTTTGTAATATTGATGATTCGTGCTATGTTTGTGCTTAATTGAGTTGTTTTGTGTGTAGGCTTATTTGGGAATAAAGCAAAAAGACTGAACAAAGAGGCATCAAAGACAACAAAATAGAGCACGAGAGGAACCACGATACAAGACCGTGAAAGCACCGTGCCCCTAATCGCGCTAGGCGAGCTCTGGTTGGCGCCTTAGAGGGAACCTCGCGAGGTCTATAGTGTCAAACTTGGCACCCCTCACTATGCAAGGCGAGTTCCAGGGCGAGGTGGCAAGGGTGCGACACGTTGAGGGCCCCGCTTCGAGGCGTTTTGACTCCCAACCAGTTTTGGACTTAGTTAATCCAACCCTAATTGTACCCTAGCGTATAAATACCCTTTTAACTTGGTTAAAGGGGAGATAAGTTTTGAAGATGGAAAGACAGCTAGAAGAATTGCTAGCACCAGATCATAGGAGTATTTCTTCCGTCCTTTCCTTGTTTGCAGATTAATGCTTTCAATTATTAACATGGTTGTCATGAATAACTAAATTTCTATGTAGAGGTTGATTGAACCTTTTGGAGGATGAATTCTCGTTACTTCTAATATAGTTTTGCCTTTGAATTTCTCTACTTGTTCAATTAGGTGCTAATTTTAGTTAATTGAAGAACTCTCGATTGAATGTGCATCATTATATATTACTAGAGAAAGAATGTGTACTTAGGTGCATAGTTGTTGTACAACCTTACTTTTTAGGTATATGATAGATCAATATTGCAAATTTAAAAGAGGGACTAGAGATAACGAAGCTATGGCGTGATCATAGTGAATGGTGAGAAAGTGCGAGCTAGCATAATTCGAGAGTGACTAGTACATTATTATAGTTGCTCGAGAGAGAATTACGATAAACCTAGTGCTCAAGATAAGTAGAGAATAATTAGGCGAAATTATATAAAATGTAGCGGGAAGGATTCCAATAAATGGGGACATCATAACCCTAGGATGTGATGACCCAAAAGGTCATCCCGTATATTTCTAGCTAATTCTGTGTTCCGAGGTCGTGAAAACCTCCTCCTATCCCACCTCGATTTGCATGCGCAACCCGGGCGTGTAGCTGAGAAGCCTTTATGTGAAAAGCTGATAAAAATGATAATTTTGTATTAGAAATTTGAATAAAATTGACTTCGATCAACGTTTTTGGTAAGCGAACCCGGACCCGGATCCATGATTTGATGGTCCCTGAGTGTCCGTAGGAACATATGGGACTTGGGTGTATGCCCGGAATCGAATTCCGAGGTCCCAAGTCCGAGAAATGAATTTTTAAAAGAAATTATTTTCTGAAAAATATAAGAGATTTTGATAATGAAATTCTATGTGAAACCTATGGTATCTGGCCCGTATCTTAGTTCTGGAGGCCGGCACAGGTTGATATAATATTTGTGTCATATCTGTAAAGTTTGGTAAGAAGCGGACTTCATTAGCCTGTTGTTTAAGATTCTGTAAATCTTTCTCCCCTTCAAAATAGACCTGCATATTATGGAGAATGTCGGCACTTTTTTTTACCCCAATTGTGCCTTAGTGTGGTTACATGGGCACCACACGTTCATGTCTATATAAAGAAAGAATTTTAATTATTACCTTAGAGAGGACTCAGAGGAGTATTTGAGCTCCGGCTAGGGGTGGCAATTTGAGCCCAGACCCATTTGACCTGCTCAATCCGTCCAAAGTTGGGTTGGTTATTGACCCGCCCATTTATTGAATTCAACCCATCTTAACCCATTTCAACCATCTAAGGTTGGGTTGATTTTTAGCCCAAATTGATCCATGAGTAACTCTTCTTAAATATAGTAAAAATAATTTTTTTTATTGTTTGATATGTTATATATGACCATAACAAAGAAAAAAAAAGCTAATTTGACAATTCATAAGAAAACAATACACATTAATTAAAGTTTAGTAAGAGTTGAGCGAGTTGGACTATGACCCAAATTTTAGCCCAATTTGACCTAGCTTATCTCAGCCCATGTTACTTTGGCAAGTTTTGGGCTCGCCCATTTTTTGACACAATCCATTTTAATCCATCCAAAATCAATCCAACCCGCCCATTTGATACTACTAGCTCCAGCATATTTGAGGTCCCAGCTAAATTCAGCTATAGTTGCAGTAGTAGCCTCTTCTTGGATAAATTCCAAGTATGTTGGCCTCCTGGTAGCTCTATATAGCCATGTTGCTGCCCCCAACAATTCATCCTGCATATTGCACATTTTAGTTGACTCACAAATTAACTAATAACTTGCAAGTGACTAATTAACCATATAAAATGAACATAAGGAAGAGGGATGTCATGCTAGCCAGAAAAGGAGCAATAGAAAGGGCATTATCTATCATAGGTTCCTTCATGGCTTTTGGCAAACTGTAAAGGCTGAGCCACAAACCAAAAGAAATACTATGAGAAAAATTATATATGGAGCCAAATTAATAAAAGAACACACAATGAGGATATAATGAATACCAGTTTGGCTATGTTGGGAAGTTGACTGGCATAGGTATAATTGGTTACCCGAAATACAACAGAAGCAACAGATTATACTTTAAATCGTCATTTACCCTATGTTTTGTTTTTAATATTGATGATTCGTGCTATGTTTGTGCTTAATTGAATTGTTTTGTGTGTAGGCTTATTTGGGAATAAAGCAAAAAGACTGAACAAAGAGGCATCAAAGACAACAAAATAGAGCACGAGAGGAACCACGATACAAGACCGTGAAAGCACCGTGCCCCTAATCGCGCTAGGCGAGCTCTGGTTGGCGCCTTAGAGGGCACCTCTCGAGGTCTATAGTGTCAAACTTGGCACCCCTCACTATGCAAGGCGAGCTCCAGGGTGAGGTGGCAAGGGTGCGACACGTTGAGGGCCCTGCTTCGAGGCGTTTTGACTCCCAACCAGTTTTAGACTTAGTTAATCCAACCCTAATTGTACCCTAGCGTATAAATACCCTTTTAACTTGGTTAAAGGGGAGAAAGTTTTGAAGAAGGAAAGACAGCTAGAAGAATTGCTAGCACCAGATCATAAGAGTATTTCTTCCGTCCTTTCCTTGTTTGCAGATTAATGCTTTCAATTATTAACATGGTTGTCATGAATAACTAAATTTCTATGTAGAGGTTGATTGAACCTTTTGGAGGATGAATTTTTGTTACTTCTAATATAGTTTTGCTATTGAATTTCTCTACTTGTTCAATTAGGTGCTAATTTTAGTTAATTGAAGAACTCTCGATTGAATGTGCATCATTGTATATATTACTAGAGAAAGAATGTGTACATAGGTACGTAGTTGTTGTACAACCTTACTTTCTATGTATATGATAGATCAATACTGCAAATTTAAAAGTGGGACTAGAGATAACGAAGCTATGACATGATCATAGTGAGTGGTGAGAAAGTGCGAGCTAGCATAATTCGAGAGTGACTAGTACATTATTATAGTTGCTCGAGAGAGAATTATGATAAACCGAGTGCTCAAGATAAGTAGAGAACGAAATTATATAAAATGTAGCGGGAAGGATTCCAACAAATGGGGACATTACGTCTGGAGTGGCCAAATTTGTATAAAGTAATTTGAGCCTTATGCTTATATTTGGTTTAATATCTTTATCATCACTTGCTTGGTTATGTGCTACGTATACAGTACATATTTTGGTATTTGTTTTCATCCTAACTAACTTAATAAAGGATTACAAAGTGGATGACATTGTTAGATACACTTAAAATTCAGCAGCGTTTGAAAGAAATATACGACCACTAGAAGTATCTATATTTCGTATATCTCATTGTAACTAAAATTTTGTTAACCATCGGAAGTGGTATATGCCCATGACCACCAGAATTGATTAATTAGCCTTTCTATGGTTAAAATAAAGATAAGTTAGAGAAATTTTCTGTATATTACATACATAACTCGATTTGCTCCCAAAGTAGAAAATATATTAAAAGAGATTAGACCCAATCACAATTTAATGTGATTATTGCATGTTCAGATAATTATGTTCCATCTCTCGAAGGAAGAGAACTTTTGATACTATTAATCCATTCCTTGAAGTGAATGTGATAATATTAATAAAGCTTGTAAATATGAATGCGCTCTTGATGTAAATATATTACGATTCACTTCCAGAAGAGGTAATATGATTGAAAGAATATATACTCAATATTTCGTATTTTAATTTGCTCCTGAAGTAGTGAAACAATTGAAATTTTCTCCTGAAGTAGGAAAATATCATGAAACTGTGTCTTTCTGTGCTTAAACAAAATAATGAGCTATTCAACGCTATTTTTGAAGTACATTTTTATTCCCTAGAGTGAATGAAGAAATACCACAACTCACCTCCTGAAGAGGTAGAATAACAAATGATATAAATATTCTATTTGTGGCATAGAGATCATTGTCACACGTACCTGTTGCACGCCAAACATCTTTGAAATTTTTTCATTCTAAGGCAAAAGGATTCTTGTAGAATACTTTCTACTACAACCACATTAATATATTATGGTTAGTTATTGAGTTCTCTGGAGGAAATAACAACTTATGTATCTTTCCTTGAAGGATGTAATGACTATGTGGTAGCCGCTTCGATATAAAATATTTAGATGTTAGTAGCGTTTCTCACTGAAGGAGACATTTGTCACAAAGTTGGTGAGAAAAATACTGAAATTCTTAATTTCTTACATTTATAAATTTAGAATTGTCTTTATATTGTTCATTTGATTATGATTTTCTCTCATGATACAAGAAGTGTCTGAGCAATATTTGATAGTACAAAATGTATCAAAAACTCCTGAAAAACTATCTGTTTGTCTAAAAGACACATGGCACCAATAGTATGCGATAAATATTAGATTGTGGATAATAAATTGTCACGACCCCAAATACGCTAGTTGTGATGGAACCTAACCCATCCCGCTAGGTAAGCCAACTAGTAACTATCCAATTTCCAATGATATTAACAAGACAATAAAGTAAAGAAATTATCCAAATTTTATGCAATTCCCAAGGACTGGTAGTACAAATCATGAGCTTCTAAGAATAGAGTTTACAAAATTGAAATGAAATAGATACATAGTCTGTTTGAAAAGTACATAAATAGAGTCTTATAGATCTAAAGCTACCACGAACAAGGGGCATCTTCAACCGGAACGCAGGTACATCTTCAATCCAGCTACCATCGAACGCAGCAACATCAGCAACCAACACCTACACGCAAGGTGCAGAAGTGTAGTAGGAGTACAACCCCCATGTAATCAGTAAGTAACAAACCTAACCTTATGTTGAAAGCAGTGACGAGCTAATACAAGGTCGAGTTCAATGCCAAGATCTCACAACAGTCCATAACAACATAAGATAAGTATATAAGAGGTATTTCAGAAGAAAATGCTCAGTTCGTTCACAGTTTCAGAAATAGTCATGCTTTTCAAGTATCTCAGTGAAAAACCCAAATCTCCTACCGAAGATGCCAAAAATACGAGTAAGTTTGAAAACTGAAATTTTACAAATATCCTTTCCACAATATATAAAAATGTTTCATTTTCTTTCCAGCCAACAAGTATAAAATGCATCCCTATTCCCACATATCAATGTGTATAATGAGTCATGAATGACGTAATACCGTATAGCACGAGGAAAAATACATCTCTATGCCTGTATTTCATGTGTGCGTGCAAGGACATGTACCTCAGAGATGAGTCATGTACTCACACTCTCAGAGTACTCAATCTCACTGTCTCGCATCCTCTCTCACTATGCTCAAAGCTCAGCACACTAAATCACTCAGCGCTGTATAATAACTGTTGCGGTGTGCAGCTCGATCCAAATATATATAGTCGACTGTGCTCACTGGGGGTGTACAGACTCTAGAGGGGCTCCTTCAACCCAAACGCTATATTGCTACGACGTGCAGATCGGTCCAATACTGCTGCGGCGTGCAGCCCAATCCAATAAAATATAATCAATATATTGCTGCGCCGTGCAGCCCGACCAATAAGGTAAATATTTAATATGCTGCGGCGTGCAACCCGATCCCAAAATGTCACTCTCATTCAGGGATTCGGCCTCCTCAGTCATCACTCTCTCCTGTCTCGCTCTCATGCTCACAATGTCATGAAAACTAGCCGACAACAATGATAAGATGTATCAATAACAACAACTGAGACTGAGATATGATACAAATGCATGAATATGACTGAGTAAGAAATATCAATGAAATCAGTGAGATGACAGCAAGAAACGACCACTGTGGGTCCTAACAACATCAGCATGAAGCCTAAACATGGTATTTAACATGATTGACAACTCAATTACTCTATCGCATGGTGAAAACACAATTATCAACAAACTAGGGCCATGATATAGTGGTATGGAAGCAACAGTGTCCCAATTCACATGGTGTACGCCCACACGCCCGTCACCTAGCATGTGCGTCACCTCAATACTAATCACATAACACGTATTACAGGGTTTCATACCCTTAACACTAAGTTTAGAAGAGTTACTTACCTTGAACAAGCCAATACCAATGCCGAGCAAGCCAAGCGGTGCTCCAAAGATTCCATCATGCGCGTTATAACCTTCAAACGACTCGAAACTATCCAAAAACAACTCAAATACATCAAACAAGGCTAAGGGAACCAATCCCAATAAAAAAAGATCAACCTTGAATCAAAAACCTGAAATCAACTAAAAAGCCCAACCCAGGCCCGCACCTCGGAACCCGACAAAACACACAAAATCCGACAACACATTCGATTACGAGTCCAACCATACTAATTTCTCTCAATTCCTACTCCAAATCAATGTTCAAAACTCAAAAATTCGTATTATGAAACTTTAGGCCAAACCCCCAATTTTCCTCTTTAAATCCCCAACCCAATTGCCAAAACTGAAGATAGATTCATGGAATAAGATCAAAACCGAGTGTCGAACACTTACCCCAATACTTGTGATGGAAATTGCTCCAAAATCGCCTCAATCCGCGCTTGGAAATGTGAAAATTCGCGAACCCTTGTATTTAACATGCTATCCAGCACTTCCGCATCTGCGACCACCGCTTCTGCGGTAAATCTTATGCTTATGCGAAAATAACCATGCTCAACAACCCCCACACCTGCAGTCTTAAGCCGATTATGTGATTACGCTTCTGCGCTCATGAACCGCATCTGCGGTTGCGCAAATGCGTCCAAGCACCTGCACTTGCGATCCTCATGCCGAGCTCCATTTCCCGCTTCTGCGACCAACTGTTCACATCCGCGGACACGCATCTGTGCCCATTCTTCCGCAGATGCAGAAACACCATAACCAGTTGCCTTCAGCAATGCAACATGAATGAAAAATGATTCGAACCTCGTCCAAAACTCACCCGAGCCACTCGGGACCCCATCCAAATATATTGACAAGTCCCATAACATAACAGGGACCCACTCGAGGCCTCAGAACCCACATAACAACATCGAAACAATGAACCACACCTCAAATTGAAATCTATGAACTTTGAACTTTCAATTTCCAAAACTCGCGCCGAAACATATCAAATCATCCCCGAATGAACCCAAAATTTTCACAATAGTCCCAAATGACATGACGAAGCTATTTAAAATTCCCGGAACCACAATTTGAATCCGATATCCTCAAAGTCAACTTTCGGTCAAACTTATGAACTTTTCAAACCTTCAAACTTCCAATTTTTGCCAACTTGTATCGGAACCTTCTAGAAACATCCAAATTCAAATCCGGGAATAAGCTCGAGTTCAAAATCACCATCCGGAACTAAAGGAACCATCAAAGCTCCGTTCCGAGGTCAAATTCACAAAAAGTAAAACTTGGTCAACTCTTTCAACTTAAAGCTTCAACAATGAACTCATTCTTCCAGATCGATTCCGAATAACCTGAAAACCAAAACCGACGATTCACAAAAGTCATAATACATCATACGGAGCTACTCATGCCCATAAACTACCGAGCGAAGTGCAAATGATCAAAACGACCGGTCGGGTCATTACATCCTCCCCTAGTTAAACATACGTTTGTCCTCGAATGTGCCAAGAGTTGTTCTCAAAACCATCAAACCGCTGTATAACCTTACCATGCATATACCCGGGGGTGATCCCACATCACCCTATCCCACATAGGTCCGATAACACGACATAGCTGAAATTTCTCAATTCAACCTAGCCCATAAACCTTAGAATCCAATTTTTCCAATATCTAAAATTTCTTATAAGATCTGAATCTCGCAAACTACGCACTATATAAGTCTTAACAAGATGTACCAACCTTCAGCCGTAACCCAAGCTATAATCACCCCCGATCATAATAATTGCTCAGAACAACCCAATCTCGATAATAAACCTCATATCTAACAAAACCTCATTCTAAAACCTTCGTACATTGCCGATAACGAAAGAACACGCAGGAACTCATAATCATTCCTCAAAACAACAAACCGTAGAGCTCCATCTCCTTCAACAAGAACTATAGCCAAATCCCTATGCCGACTTCCGATATTATCCTTCCAAAATATACCGCAATCAAATCCAATCGCACCCATCCTAGATCTGACAACTCCATCTTAACGAACACCAATTACTCTACTGACACGCAACACCCACACTGCTCACAGCCACAAACCGTGCAGTCCATGCACCAATAAACAACAACCCAAATGTATTCAATCACAGAAATGGTTCAATCAAAGAACCATCCCGCAAGCTCAACGGGTACCACCACAACGCTATGCTAAGAACCTATCACACATCGTAGGACCAAAACACACGAATCTAACACAAGGGATCATACCTCAACATAACCCCGCTATAATGCACGATTCCATCCAAACGCTGATCCATATCATATACCTCGAGCCACCCTGCTTAAAATCAATAACCACCTGAAATAACTCGGCATCAAGAACTCAAAGTGCATTACGTAACCACGGAGAATCAGATGACACAATGCCACACAAATCCCGAAAGGACATAACCAATACGCCCTCAATCATGCAATATCCAATTACTCAATTACTCAAATTTTGCTATAAGACCACCATAGAACCGCACCATGTGTGCCTAAAACCAACGAATCGCAACTCCTCGTAGCATAGAAGAGTAACTCACAGAAAATTTCAGAACACGAATAAGCTTAGAAATAACCAAATGGCACATCCCTCAACAATGGCATTATGGAGCCAACCAATCCAACTCGGTGCAGAATACACATTCTGATTGGGCTTACTGATGGACCCCTAAATCAACTCCGGGCACCCACAAATAGATAACTTAACCTCCGAAAGACCACATGACTGAATCATAACACATTCTATCATCTGGCTAGCTTCGTCCATGACCTCACAATCCACAACCATGAAACCATCTGCTCCTGAGAACTTCCAATCGCCAAATCCATAGAACACACGAATCACCATATCTGATCCCAACTCCACCGCCAGAATGCCCAACACATTGCTCATACACGATCATCCCACGGGGAATATTTCTAAAATTCCTCCGTACCACATAGAAAAATTCAAATATCAGCAGTCGATCAACCAAGAGAGTGCCGCAGTACCAGTGCAGTATCCATAAATCAAACACATTGCCCCTTCTGAAATATATACCCTCATCAAGGTAAACCAAGTAGTACCATCATTTACTTAGTCATATGAGACCATCCATGCTGCCTACGAATTAATGAACTTCCCTCCAAAACTTAATTGTGACCTAGAACATGCAAATCTCAATTCCACACAACACACGCATCTACTATGCCATCATAGAAAAAAATACGAGAACTTCATAGACCACTCCGGGTCACAAGCAACTACATACTCAATTAGCCAAGGACCTTCCATTTGATTTCATCCCAGAGATAATCATAATACACAACATGTTACACACACCGGTAGGAAATATACACCCCAAATCGTGGTAGAAACCATCAAGAAGCCTTCGAAATTCATTTGCAGATAATCAAGCCATCAGAACTAAATCTCTCTAACTCAACCAGGCCACACAAGTTGCCAAAACCCAAGAGAATTGCCACGAAATACCTGTAGAGACTAGCCATGTCGCAAGTACCCAAATAACCGATCATACCCATTACTGTGCTGATCCAACATACTACCAAGTTGTCCTATTTCTCCAAGTCCTTTCCAAATTGCCATCAAATTGATACTTCTCCTTGATAGAACACCATGATTCCTAACCAAAATTCACCACACAAGAGACCCTAGTATAAAACCACAATGCCCTAAGGCCCATAAGCCGCTGATTTCCCTCTTAAGAACCCCCAAAGCACCATAATCGAGACACCCACTCTAAAGAGACCTTATGTGAACCTAAAACTATTTCCTCCACCTTCTTGATACTGAAATGCATAATCCACAATGATATAAAAATGCCACAAGTCTCGACACCGTCCAATGCAATTATCAGGTCCTAGCCATATACGGATTCGAAATTCGCAATTGCCACATATAATTCTTGAATTCATTAGAACCATTCTTGAGAGTCATCCACTCTGCTCAAATCTCAATTGAACCGCCCCAAATGGGCTAAATGACCAGTGCCCCATTGGCGCGACGACACCCAAAGAAGTAACCCCACCTTAACACGACCAAGCAAATTCCTACTCCATGCACACTACATCCTTCACAACTAACCACTCAATCATTCCATGACTTCCCATACACCCATAGAGTGTAATACAACCCATATCCAGAAATTCCCTTACTCGAGTCATTTTTAATCTCAGCCCCCGCAGTCATAACTGATTCACCAGTATACCTCAAACCAAAACCAATACAATGCATAATCGTGCAATCAACTTGTCAATAGCAGACTCCTCCACTTGGCTCAAAGCGATAGATCAAAATACACAATAACTCGCAATGCCCATGCTCTATTACTGCCACAATACCATAGTGAGATTCAACTAAATCCTTCACAATCTCATATAACACAAACCATCTAATATCTCAAATCATCTACAAATCTCGCATTCATCCTGGTAGCACTTAAGGCAACTCTCATAAACGACCTGAATTCAAATTGCAACATATATAACTAACTGGAAAAAGAGAACTCGCTACAAAACATTATAGGGATCCCATAACCTCAGGACACCCCGTAGGAGATACCCACCTGCTTAGCCTCAACTGACATCTTTCTATACCCTTCTAGAGTCACAACTACTTCGCAATTACGTAATCTTCCTGATTCCGAACTCACAACAAGACATGAAAGTCTACTTCACTTCACAACTGAACAACATGAGAGGTCCTTCAACACATCCCTAACTCGAGGCCCTACGCCAAATCAAGGCATAAATCAAACACTCAATAGTCCTTGCGACATCTCAATTAAATTATTTCCGCTACATTCAAACAATCTGAGCACATCTTGAAGTCACATCATACTCACTACATAATCATCCAATCACAAGTTCCACTAATAGGGACACCAACGAACATATAAGTCCCAAAAGCACGTGCTAATACAATCGAAATCTCCGTGTTCAAGCTATAGTCAAATCCCGGCCTCAAGCCCTCTTGACTGGCCCATCATCAGCATGCCGAAATCACATCGCGCACCTTAACCATGGAATCACAATCCGTTGATGCACAACTGATATCGGGAGCGCTCGTGTGAGCACACGAATGCGTGCAAGGAATTCAAAGAGTTTCACTTCAAGTTGAATCAATACCACATGAAAAGGAAAAAAAGATGGGAAGTATATCCTAAATGTCCTGTAGCCTCTCGAAGATAGATATGGACGTCATCATACCGATCTGCAAGACTCTTCTAGATACTTGCTCATGACTGGTAGAACGTATGAACCTAGAGCTCTGATACCAGCTTGTCACGACCCCAACTCCGCTAGTCGCGATGGCACCTAACCCAACCCTCTAGGTAATTCAACTAGTAACTATCCAATTTCCAATGATATTAACAAGACAATAAAGTAAAGAAATTATCTGACTTCTATGCAACTCCCAAGGATTGGTGGTACAAATTATGAGCTTCTAAAAATAGAGTTTACAAAACTGAAATGAAATAGATAAATAGTCTATTTGAAAAGTACATAAACAGAGTTTTATAGATCTAAAACTACCACGAACAAGGGGCAGCTTCAACCGGAACACAGGTACATGTTCAATCCATCTACCATCGAACGCATCAACATCAGCAGCCAACGTCTACACGCAAGGTGCAGAAGTGTAGTATGAGTACAACCGACCCCATGTACTAAGTAAGTAACAAACCTAACCTTAGGTTAAAAGTAGTGATGAGCTAATACAAGGTCGGGTTCAATGCCAAGATCCCACAACAGTTCATAACAACATAAGACAAGTATATAAAAGGTTTCAGAAGAAAATTCTCAGTTCGTTCACAGTTTCAGAAAATAGTCATACTTTTCAAGTATCTTAGTGAAAAACCCAAATCTCCTACCGAAGATACCAAAAATATGAGTAAGTTTAAAAACTGAAATTTTCCAAATATCCTTTCCACAATAAATAAAAATGTTTCATTTTCTTTCCAGCTAACAAGTATAAAATGCCTCCCTATGCCCATATATCAATGTGTATAATGAGTCATGAATAACGTGATACCGTATAGCACGAGGAAAAATGCATCTCTATGCGAGTATGTCATGTGTGCATGCAATTGCATGTACCTTAGAGATGAATCATGTACTCACACTCTCAGAGTACTCAATCTCACTGTCTCGCATCCTCACTCACTATGCTCAAAGCTCAGCACACTAAATCACTCAGCATTGTATAATAACTTCTGCAGTGTGCAGCCCGATCCACATATATATAGTCGACTGCGCTCACTGGGGGTGTACAAACTCCGGAGGGGCTCTTTCTTCCCAAGCGCTATATTGCTGCGGCGTGTAGACCGATCTAAAAGTGGTGCGGCGTGCAACCCGACCCATAAGGTAAATATATAATATACTGCGGTGTGCAACCCGATCCCAAAATGTCACTGTCACTCATGCCCTCGACCTCACTCATTCATCACTCTCTCCAATCTCTCTCACGGGCTCATAATGTCATGAAAACTAGCTCGACAACAATGATATGATCTATCAATAACAACAACTAAGACTGAGATATGATTTGAATGCATGAATATGACCGAGTACGAAATATCAATGAAATAAGTGAGATGACAGTAAGAAACAACCACTGTGAGTCCTAACAACACCAACATAAAGCCTAAACATGATATTTAACATGATTGACAGCTCAATTACTCTATCACATGGTGAACACACAATTATCAACAAACTAGGGCCACTATACAGTGCCATGGAAGCAACAATGTCCCAATTCACATGGTGCATGCCCACACGCCCGTCACCTAGCATGTGCGTCACCTCAATACCAATCACATAACACATATTGCGGGGTTTCATACCCTCAACACTAAGTTTAGAAGAGTTAAACCTCGAACAAGCCAATACCAATGTCGAGAAAACCAAGCGATGCTCCAAAGATGCCATCACACGCGTTCCGACCTTCGAAAAACTCGAAACTAACCAAAAACAACTCAAATACATCAAACAAGGCTAAGGGAACTAATCCCAATCCGAAAAGATCAACCTTGAACCAAAAACCTGAAATCAACAAAAAAGCCCAAATCAGGCCCGCACCTCAGAACCTGAAAAAACTCACAAAAAATGACGACCCATTCGATTACGAGTCGAACCATACTAATTTCACTCAATTTCGACTCCAAATCGATATTCAAAACTCAAAAATTCATATTATGAAACTTTAGGGCAAAACCCCCAAATTTCCTCTTTAAATTCCCAATCCAATTGCCAAAAATGAAGATAGATTCATGGAATAAAACCAAGTGTAGAACACTTACCCCAATATTTGTGATGAAAATTGCTCCAAAATCGCCTCACTCTGCGCTTGGAAATGTAAAAATGAGGCCAAAATCGCGAACCCTTGTATTTAACATCTTGTCAGCACTTCCGCATCTGCGGACATTTTGTCGCATCTGCGATCACCGCTTCTATGGTAAATCTTGTGCTTCTGCGAAAATAGCCATGGTCAGCTACCCATGCACTTGCGTTCTTAAACCGCTTCTACGATCGATCTTCTGCGCTCATGAACTGCATCTGCAATTGCACATGTGCGTCCAAGCTCCACACCTGTGATCCTCATGCCCGACCAATTGTCCGTATTTGCGCCATTCTTCTGCAGATGAGGAAACACCAGAACCAGCTACTTTCAACAATGCAACATGAATGAAAAATGATCCGAACCTCGTCCAAAACTCACCTGAATCACTCAGGACCCCGTCCAAATATATCGACAAGTCCCATAACATAACACAGACCCACTCTAGGCCTTAGAACCCATATAACAACATCGAAACGACGAAGCACGCCTCAAATCAAAATCTATGAACTTTTAACTTTCAATTTCTAAAACTCGTGCCGAAACATATCAAATCATCCCAGAATGAACTTAAATATTTCACACAAGTCCCAAATGACATGACTAAGCTATTTAAAATTCCCGGAACCACAATCCGAATCTGATATCCTCAAATTCAGCTTCCGGTCAAACTTATGAACTTTCCAAACCTTCATACTTCAAAATTTTTCCAACTTGTGCCAAAACCTTCTAGAAACATCCAAATGAAAATCTGGGAATACGCCCTAGTCCAAAATCACCATCCAGACCTAACGGGACCATAAAGACTCTGTTCCAGGGTCAAATTCACAAAAAGTCAAACTTGGTTAACTCTTTCAACTTAAAGCTTAGAAAATGAACTTATTCTTCCAGACTGATTCCGAATAACTTGAAAACCAAAACTGAAGATTCACACAAGTCATAATACATCATACGGAGCATACCCGTAAACTACCGAGTGAAGTACAAATGCTCAAAATGATCGGTCGGGTCGTTACATAAATGAACGGTCTTGAAAGGCTTATATACAAATATGTCATTCATATTATATGATTATGGTCAAAACATATGTTGTAGTAAACCTGAAGTTTATTAATACAAATGGCTATTATATTAAGACTATAAATAATTGGAAGATTGAAAATCTTCATGTTTCCACATTCATTGGGGGTAAAATAATATGTATGTAAGAAGTTACCCGTCTTATTCTTCAATTTGTGCTACATCATGTGTTGCGCCCCATTTTCTCGCAAAAGGCGGGCTTCAACGTGTGACAACTCTTTTAAAGGAGGTATTAAGAGAAGATTCGCCACCTAACGATTTTTAAGGTGCGTTAGGGCACCTATTTGCAAATAAATCTATTTTGACTAGTCCATGTTACCAAAGACGGGTAAGGGCTCAAATTACCACGAAGAGAAGCTGTTAGGCACTCTTCAAGGTCCACAACTGTGGGTTCCGGTTGAAGTTTACACTATGTGGATTATTGAATTATAATTAATCTAAGTGATCATATAAGTGAAGGAAGACATGGAATTTAAAGGTTCTATTGTAAAGGAAATCGAGAGACAATTAAACTATATATACAATTCTATTGAGGTTACAAGGTGTGACTTAACTATTCTATTTTTGATGACTAAGTGTGAACAACAAACATATAAAATAGGTCCTATGTTTTTTAGCCTAAAGGATCACCCCGTGCAACATAATAATACTTTGCAACTCCCTTGAGGTAGGGGTTGCTCATAGTATTCAGCGAGCACAAACTATTATCTCCTGTTGCTGATTACTATGTTAAAGTTGTTTACTTAAAGGCGCTCTAATTCGATTCTAGATCGCGTCCTACACGTGCACTGCCCGTTCCATGCCTATGGTCCATGAGGCTTTGGACCTACTATTGGGTGGTTCTATACTCTACTTTGAATGCTCAAAATGGTAAAACTAGGTCACATTCAAAACATATAGGACTTCACATGAATGCAATAAAAGGCTCAAGTTAACCCCAACACATAAACAGAGAATGCACGTGACAGATTAGGCAATAGCCAATTTCAGAGTTGAGAAGCATTATAGTCGTTAAATCCTATAGGCCTGATTTCTAGGTAATTCTGATTTCCAGTAGTGTGCAGGTAACATTATGTCTCTTAGGCTAACATATTTACAGATTAAAGGTATTACAAACCTATAGGCATGGCATCTATATTATTCGTGCAAGGAGGCAATAAGATTTTTCAAAACCCCAGGGTTAACGATGTTGATCATGTGGTCTAAAATGAGTAATAACATCTTATACGCAGGAATTCTAACGGTTGTCAATTGAAATTGATTTTATAACACTTTACCCTATAACCATATTTTCTAGGCGGGTAGTATGATAAGAATGGAAACAACGACAGTTTAATTAATAAATTGAAGTCCCATAGACATGATATCTAGATGAATATCAATAGAAGCAAGTCTTTATCACTTAACACGATCCAATATGCATGATATCTAACACATGGAAATAGAGAAAATTGAGAAAATAAGCAACGATGTTAGAATAAAACAGGCAACTAATAACATATAGAAGTGGAGCATGTGAACAAGTGAAGCACTCATGTCCTATAGGCATGTTATCTAACAATACATAGAAATAAAGCATGTTGAGCAAAATGAGACACATGGACACTACTGGAGCTTCAACTAGGCTTGGAACCTTGTGTAGATGAGCAGGCCCATACTCTAGATGGCGGTTGATGTGTTTCAGCTTTCATTACTAAATTATCCCAACAAACATACCCAAACAACTGCCTTGCTTACCCATTTGAGTACCAAATCAATCGTAATAACTAGTGACAATCTATAGGCTAGGCCAATTTAACAACTTTGAAATCTAAGCACTTAACTCTTAAGGTTGTAGCTAAAAGAAATCTTCCAAACCAGAGGCACACATGCAGGGTTACACAAGGTCTCAGCAGACATAGCATATACAAGACAGATTTCCTAGGTAACACGTTAAGATATAGTTAACTAACGGTAACAGAATTTTCAAGTAGAGCATGGTTCATAATTAACCTAAAGGGGACTCTTAGACATAGTAGTATTAACAAGGACATTTAGAGGAGTCCTAATTAGGAATACAAGTAGAGAAAAGCCTTAAACGTGGGATCCTAAGGAAGACATGATTGTAGCTAACTTGCAGCCAGGCAGAATAACAGACAAATAAGTGGACATAGGGAAACAATCACTTTGTTTTAGCTTGAGAAGCTTAATATATTTCATGCCAGACAGATATCAGTCGTAACACAAGGTTCAGGACCTTAAAGAAAACACAAGGACTCATTGTAGGTGAAAGCATACCAACTAACATGTCAAACAAACCTTAGAACTTATCCCAATTGACCATATGGAAAAATAGGCTAAACATACTGAAATTTATCCCAACAGTCATAAACAATCAAGGAGAGCATAAATACATTGGAGTTTACAAACAACAAAGAGATCTAGTTGGGAAAATATTGGTATCATGAATTTACTCTAGCATACTATACATGAAGGATTCAACAGAAAATAACTCATTTTAACAAATTCTGGCATGCAATAGTCTCTCACAAGAATCTAAGGCATAGCCTCATAACAAGAAATATGTATAAATAGCATAATGGTTAGAATTCATTCATGTTGAACACATATAATAAGCATATCAAAGTTTCGAATTTAGGCAAGTTTGGATACCTAAACTACAAAACTACAGAATAGCTTCAAAGTATATAGAATTGTAGACGAAGATGACATGATATTGAAATCATATTGGTTCACAAAAGTTCAAAAAACACAAACAAAGAAAAAAAAGGATGGCAAGAGTCGAGGTACTCACCATTTTGCAGATTAACAAGCAAGTAAAGGAGATAATCAAGTGCCAATAGTAGTTCAGTTAGCAGTAGTAGAGAAAGAACAGGAGGACTCCCAAAATCCCAGTGTGTCAGAGTTCCCAAGGGTTTCGAGTGAACCCTGGGTAGTGCTTGCACTAAGAAAGAGCAACAATCGAATTCCGGTGGCCTTGGCTTTCAGCCATCCAAGATCTCAATTTAGAATAGTAGAACGAGTGAGTGTAAGAGTAATAACAATCAATCAGGTCCGTTTTAGGGGAATTGGGGGGGGAGG
>ML397355.1:0-31863 GCA_005239525.1 Nicotiana knightiana | reverse complement strand
GGGGGGGGGGGGTGAGTTTATATAGTGACAGACTAGGATGAACACACATGGAGAATAATCAAATAAACGTAAATAAGGAAGGAAAAGATCACATGCAATAAGTAACAGAGTCGGTAAAAGAGATGATAGAAATTTGTCACGACCCAAAATCCCACCTTCAGGCCGTGATGGCGTCTAACGTTGAACCCGCTAGATAAGCCAACGTTTTGGTTAAATTTACTTTTCCTTTATTAATAGCATCTAAAAGAAAGAAAATACGCATGAACAAATGAGTAAAATGCGGAAGCTAGGAATTTAACAGCTTAATATAATAAATCTTACGAAATTCCGTACATAAAACCCCCAGAACTGGTTTCACAATCTGACGAACAGTCTAAGATTCACTAAAAACAAGAGTCTGAAATAAACAGGTACAACTGTCTAAAAATACAAGATAAGACAGAAGGGAAGGAAATAGATTGTGACGCCAAGGCCTGCAGACGCCTACAGGATTACCTCGGTGTCGCCGTGGACTGAAGGATACTCCCTTGCTCAATGTCCACTAGGTCCGGCGCTGTAATCTGCACAACATAGGGAAGTACAGGTGTAGCATAAGTAAAACCAACCCCATGTAATGAGTATGTGCTGAGCCTAATCTCGGCGAAGTAGTGACGAGGCTAGGACATGACAAATAATGAATACCTTTACAGTTCAATAATTTAATAAAGAAGTAATGACATGAAATAACAGATAAGCACAAAAATGGAGCTAACATGCTGGGGGAAAGGGGCAACAATTCACTGAAATGGCAGAATACGATAACAACTGAAATGTATAAATAACAGCAGGAATTAACAACTCTGAACAAGTAAATAAACAAAAACGGCACGGCATGTCCCCTCGTGCTATAACCTCACAAAAACACTCGGCACAGAATGTCCCCTCGTGCATAAATAAATAATCACTCGGCACGGAATGTCCCCTCGTGCATAAATAAATAATCACTCAGCACATAATGTCCCCTCGTGCATAAACAAAATAATCACTCGGCACAGAATGTCCCCTCATGCATAAATAAATATAAAGGCAACAGATTGACAGGAAAATCAACAACAATAAACTTTAAATACATAGAGATTTTCAACAAGAATACTACCGTCCCAGCAAGGGACACAACTATAACCAATATCACTCAGAGGTACAACTTAACAAATAATCCTCAATCGAACGAATAATAAACAATATTCTAAATCAGGAATTACCCTCAGGTACATAATTTCCAAAGTGACAATTACTTCATAACACGGAGAATATTAACAGAATTCACATATATCACGAAATTCGACTCACGGGCATGCTTGACCACAATGTATAGGTACTCATCACCTAACCTATACGTTGGACATGGAATATCACATAGCAAATAAGACTCAATACCTATTCCCTCAAGCTAAGGTTAGGCCAAACACTTACCTCGGCTCCAAGAATCCAAATCAAGCCTCTAGCACCGCCTTTCCTTTTGAACCCGACACCGAAACAATCGTATCTAGACATATTTGACTCAATAACATCAATAAATGCTAACCAATTCAATCCCAAAGCTTAATTATAGAATTCCCAACATTCTTTCCAAAATTTCAAAAATCGACCCCGGGACCACTTGGTCCAAACTCGAGTTTCGGACCAAAACCCGATCCGCATTCACCCACGAGCCTGAATAAATAATTTGTTTGGAAATTCGACCCCAAAACGAGGTCAAACTCCAAAATAATCAAAAAGCCCTAACTCTACGCAATTCCCTAATTTTCTACCTTTAATTCCATGTTTTTAGGCCTATAATCTAACAGATGTTGATGAAAATGGAAGAAAACAATTCAAAGATTACTTACCTAAGAGGTTATGGTGAAGAAATGCTTCAAAAATCGCCTAAGAGTCTTGGAGGAGAAGAGGTTTATGAAAAAAAAATGGAGGAATCCCGTAATACATTCTGTTTTGGACATTTTAAAATCGGTGGGCAAATTTACTCTCCGCGTTCGCGGGCCCTAGGCCGCGTTCGCGAAGGGTTGGTTACACAGACATATGCGTTCGCGGTTGTGGGGCCGCGTTCGCATAAGGTAAAACTCACCAAGCCCCGAGAACCCCTCATAGGTTGTGCATTCGTGACCTACATGGTGCGTTCGCATAGCTGCCTCAGACCTACCCTCAGCGTTCGCATCCACCTGGGTGCGTTCGCACTGAGAAATCCCACACCTCCCCCCAGATAGTGCTGTGCGTTCGCGATCGAACCTATGCGTTAGCATAGCACAAATTTCCAGACACCAGATGACAACAATAACACTATATTTTCACCCCGACACCTACCCGAAACTCACCCGAGCCCTCGCGGCTCAAAACCAAATATGAAAACACCCTTAAAAACATCCTACGGACTTATTCGGGTAATTAAACCACCAAAATAACATAAAAAAACAACGAATTAAACCCAAAATTCATGAAATTTCTGAAAACTTCTTTAAACTTCAAATTTTGCAATTAAGGTCCGAATCGCGTCAAACTAAGTCCGTTTCTTACCAAACTTCACAGATAGCACATATAAATCATATTGAACCTGTTCCGGGCTCCAAAACCATGATACGGGCCCGATACCACATGTTTCACATCAAATCTCATTTTCAAAAACCTTTATATTTTTCAGAAAATAATTTTCTTCAAAAATTCATTTCTCGGACTTGGCACCTCGGAATTCGATTCCGGGCATACGCCCAAGTCCCATATTTTCCTACGGACCCTTCAGGACCGTCAAATCACGGGTCCGGGTTCGTTTACCAAAAATGTTGACTAAAGTCAACTTTACTCAAATAATTAATACGAAATCATCATTTTATCAATTTTTCACATAACGGCTTCCCGGCTAGGTGCCCGGTATGCACACACATTTCGAGATGAGATAAAAGGAGGCTTTCATGGCCTCGGAACACAAATTTAGCGAAAAGTACACGACATGATCTTTTGGGTCATCACAATCTCCACCTCTAAAACAAACGTTAGTCCTCGAACAGACATAGAAAGGTACCTGATTCGGGGAAAGATGGGGATATCGGCTCCGCATATCGGACTCGGACTCCCATGTAGCTGCCTCAATAGACTGACCTCTCCACTGAACACGAACCTAAGGATAACTCTTCAATCTCAACCGACGAACCTGCCAAACTAAAATGGCTACCGACTCCTCCTCATAAGTCAAATCCTTGTCCAACTGGACACTGCTGAAGTCAGGTACATGAGAGGGATCAACAATATACCTCCAAAGCATAGATACATGAAACACCGGGTGCACGACTGATAAACTAGGTGACAAATCAAGACTGTAGGCCACCTTTCCCACCTTGTCCAGAATCTTAAATGGACCAATGTACCTAGGGCTCAAATTGCCCTTTTTTCCGAACCTCATCATGCCCTTCATGGGCGACACCTGAATAAATACTCGGTCTCCTATAATGAATGCCAAGTCACAAACTCTGGGATTCGCATAACTCTTCAGTCTGGACTGGGCTATCCTGAATAATCTATCCTGAATAATCTTCACCTTATCCAAGGCATCCTGGACTAACTCTGAACCCAACAATCTAGCCTCTCCGACTCGAACCACCCGACTGGCGACCGACACCGCCTACCATAGAACGCCTTATACAGAGCTATCTGGATGCTCGACTGATAGCTGTTGTTGTAGGCAAACTCAGCTAAAGGCAAGAACTGGTCCCATGAACCTCCAAAATCAATTACACATGCTCGCAACATATCCTCCAAAATCTGAATAGTACGCAAGGACTGTCCGTCCATCTGAGGAATGAAGTGTGCTAACTTGGTCAGCCTATCCACAATGACCCACACCGCATCAAACGTCCTCTGAGTCCGTGGGAGTCCAACTACAAAGTCCATGGTGATACGCTCCCACTTTCACTTGGGAAGCTCAAACTGCTGCATCAAACCACCGGGACTCTGGTGCTCGTACTTAACCTGCTGACAGTTCAAGCACCGAGCTACATATGCTACAATATCCTTCTTCATCCTCCACCACTAATAATGCTGCTGCAAGTCCTGGTACATGTTTGCGGCACCCAGATGAATGGAATACCGGGAACTAAGGGTCTCCTGCAATATCAACTCCCGAATGCCATCAACATCAGGTACACAAATATGACTCTGCATCCTCAAAACTCCCTCATCATCAATCGTGACCTGCTTGGCACCTCCGTGCTGGACCGTATCTCTAAGAACACATAAATGACGATCATCATACTGCCTGGCCCGGATACGATCATACAATGAAGAACGGGCCACAGTATGGTCCAAAACACTGTCAGCCTCAGAAACCTCCAATCTCATGAACCGGTTGGCCAAAGCCTGAACATCCAAAGCGAGTGGTCGCTCTTCGACTAGTATATAAGCAAGACTACCCATGCTGGCTGACTTCCGGCTCAAAGCATCGGCCACCACATTGGCCTTTCCCAGATGATATAAGATGGTAATGTCATAATACTTCAACAGCTCTAACCATATCCTCTGCCTCATATTCAACTCTTTCTGATTGAACAAATACTGCAAACTCTTATGATCTGTGAACACCTCACAGGACACACCATACAAATAATGCCTCCAGATCTTCAACGCATGAACAATATCTGCTAACTCCAAATTGTGAACTAGATAGTTCTTCTCATGAACCTTCAACTGACGAGAAGCATAGGCTATAACCTTGCCATCCTGCATCAACACTGCACCAAGTCCCACCCGTGAAGCATCACAATACACGGTATAAGGCCCTGAACCTGTGGGCAAAACTAATACCGGTGCCGTGGTCAAGGCTGTCTTAAGCTTCTGAAAGCTCGCCTCACACTCATCAGACCACCTGAACTGGGCACCCTTCTGGGTCAACTTTGTCATGGGGCCTGCAATGGATAAAAATCCCTCCACAAACCGGCGATAATAACCTGCTAAGACCAAGAAACTCCGAATATCTATAGCTGAGGTGGGTCTAGGCCAATCTCTGACTGTTGAAATCTTCTTGGGATCTACCTGAATACCCTCTAATAATACCACATGGTCTAGAAATGCAACCAAACTCAACCAGAACTCACACTTGGAAAATTTGGCATACAACTGACTATCTTTCAGAGTCTGGAGGATGACTCGAAGGTGCTGCTCATACTCCTCTCGGCTACGGGAGTAAATCAAAATATCATCAATGAAAACAATCATGAATGAGTCCAAATAGGGCCTGAACAATCGGTTCATCAAATCCATAAAAGCAGCGGGGGCATTTGTAAACCCAAATGACATCACCAAGAACTCATAATGCCCATACCGAGTGCGAAAGGCTGTCTTAGGGATATCAGACGCCCTAATCCTCAGCTGATGGTAACCAGATCTCAAGTCAATCTTGGAAAACAATGTAGCACCTTGAAGCTGGTCAAATAAATCATCAATCCTCTAAAAAGGATACTTATTCTTAACAGTAACCTTGTTTAACTACCGGTAGTCAATACACATCCTCATTGAGCCATCTTTCTTCTTAACAAACAACACTGGGGCACCCCAAGGAGAAACACTAGGCCTAACGAAGCCTTTATCTAGCAAATCCTATATCTGATCCTTCAACTCCTTCAGCTCTGGCGGGGCCATACGATATGGTGGTGGTAGAAATGGGCTGAGTGCCCGGAGCCAACTCAATGCAAAAGTCAATATCCCTGTCGAGTGGCATACCCGGCAGTTCAGTAGGGAATACCTCTGGAAACTCACGAACCACGGGCACAGACTCCATAGAATGAACCTCGGCACTAGAATCACGAACATAGGCCAAATAGGCCAAACAACCCTTCTCGATCATGCGCCGAGCCTTCATATACGAAATAATTCTACTGGAAGAATGACTAGGAGTCCCTCTCCACTCCAATCGAGGTACTCCCGGTAAGGCCAAGGTCACAGTCTTGGCATGACAGTCCAGAATAACATGATAGGGAGATAACCAATCCATCCCCAAAATAACATCGAAGTCAACCATATCAAGAAGCAAAATATCTACGTGAGTCTCCAGACCACCAATAATCACTAAGCACGAACGGTAGACTTGATCTACCACAATAGAATCACCCACCGGGGTAGACACATACACAGAAGTACTCAGGGAATCACGGGTCATGCTCAGATAAGGGGCAAAATATGAAGACACATAGGAGAATGTAGAACCCGGATAAAATAAAACCGAAGCATCTCTGCTGCAAACTGATACCATACCTGTAATGATAGCATCAGAGGCCTCAGCCTCAGGCCTGACAGGAATAACATAGCATCGGGGCGGAGCCTCTCCAACCTGAACATCTCTGGGTCTGCCCACTGCGGGCTAACCTCTACCTCTCATAGCCTTCCCTCCACCTCTAACGGACTAGCCTCCATCTCTGGCACCTCGACCTCCGCCCCTAGCTGGCTGAGGGGGCGAGGGTGCACCTGGTGCGGGAATCATAGCACGGGAACCCTGATACTGCGAACCACTGTGACCTTGGGGGGCAAAACCTAGAAATGTTCCCCACACCACCACAAGTGAAGCAAGACCTCAGCTGCTGAGAATGTTGTCCCTGAAACTGTCCCTGACGACAAGAATAACCACACTGGAAACTCTGAATCGACGGTGCACTGATAGGAGCTGATGGTGCACTAATAGGAACTGGTGGTGCACTGCGGGATACCTGAAGTGCCGACTGGTAGGGCCTAGGAGGATGAGCTCTGCCAAAAGAATCCCTGCTTCCAGATGAGGCACCGATGAACCGGCCGAAATGACGAGGTCTCTTGTCAGACTCCTAACCACTGCCCTATGATAAGACCATCTCAATACGCCTGGCCACATCGGCCCCATCCTGAAAAGAATTATCAGTACCTGTCTCTCTGGCCATCTGAAGTCTAACAGGATGAGCTAGACACTCAATAAGCCTCCTCTCTCGCAATCAGTGGGGAGTATCATGATAGCATGTCGGGCCAGAGTAATGAATCCGGTCTCATACTGTGTAACAGTCATAGATCCCTGGTGGAGGCACTCAAACTACCTCCGAAGATCCTCCCTCTGAGTAATTAGAAGAAACTTCCCCAAGAATAACTCGGATAACTGAGCCCAAGTCAAAGGCGAAGACCCAGCTGGTCTGGTCAAATGGTAGTCCCTCCACCAAGTCTTGCCACTACCAGAAAGATGGAATGTAGCAAAATCAACTCCATTGGACTCCACGATACCCATGTTCCGAAGAACCTCATAGCAACTGTCCAAGTAATCCCGGGGATCCTCTGATGGTGCACCAGTAAAAGTAGTAGGAAGTAACTTGGTGAATCGATCCAATCTCCACAAAGCGTTGGCAGACATAGCTGCCCCCCAACTGCTTGTGCCACAAAACCCGGCTGAGCTGCTCCAGCTGCCTGAGGTGCTGGAGTTTGGAACTAAGTAGCTAGCTACTCTGATGTGAGGATAGCAGGAGTCTGGGTCCCTCCCCTAGCCTGAGAGATAGCTGGTGCAGTAGGAGAAGACCGGCCTGAGCCACGCTCTTCATAAGGCCCACTAAGCGGACCAGAGCGTCCTGAAGAATTGGGGTGGAAATGAATCCCTCTGGGACCTGAGCTGGTCCGACTGGAACTGCCCGAGTGGGAATCTCCTCAGCAACCTCCACATGAGGATCCTCTACTGGGGCTACTACTCTAGGCTGATCCCTAGCTCTGCCTCGACCTCTAGTAGGAGCTGCAACGGGAGGATCGGGCTGCTGATCGGTAGATGAGGAAGCACGCGTTCTCGCCATCTTTGAGAGAATAGAATAGAAACTAAGTTAGCATTTAGAACTCAAATCGCACGACAGAGAAGAAAATATGTGAAGTTATTTCCTAACTTTGCAGCCTTTGGGGGATAAGTACATACGTCTCCATAACGATCCCTCAAACTCTACCAAGTTTGTCCGTGAATTGTGAGACCTAAGCAACCTAGAGCTTTGATACCATCTTGTCACGACCCGAAATCCCACCTTCAGGCCGTGATGGTGTCTAACGTCGAACCCGCTAGATAAGCCAACGGTTTGGTTAAATTTAGGGTCGATGAAATTCTTGTCTGGATGTTGTATCATGGAACACAAGGTAGCTAATGCATCTGCGAACTCGTTCTAATTCTTGGAACATGTTTGAATTCTATCTTTGTGAGCCTCTTGATCAACTCTTGTACACTGCGCAAGTATGGAAATATTTTAGTGTTCATAGTAGCCCATTCTCCTAGTACCTGGTGTATCAATAGATCAAAATCTCCAATTACCAGTAAATCCTGAACGTTCATGTCAACTGCCAACCCGAGTCCCAAGATGCAGGACTCATATTCTGCCATATTGTTGATGCACGGGAACCTGAGTTTTGCAGATACCGGGTAACACTAACCAGTTTCTGATACTAAGACAGCTGCGACGCCTTCTCCCTTGAAATTTGCTGCTCCGTCGAAGAACATCCTCCACCCATCGTATGCTTTCACCTACAAATGACACCTCCTCGTCGAGAAAATAGTCTTCAGTGGTTCGTATTCTCCGTCTACGAGATTCTCTGCCAAGTGATAGGCCAATGCTTTCCCTTTGACTGCCTTCTAAGTTACATAGCGGATGTTTAACTCACTTAGCAATATCTGCCACTTCGCTGACTCAACCATAGGCATGGGGTTCTAAAAGATGTATTTTAGTGGATCCATCCTTGGTATGAGATATAGTGTACGCACAAAAATAATGTCTCAACTTCTGGGCTATCCATGTCAGAGCACAGCATGTGCTCTCCAATAAAGAGTAATGAGCCTCGTATGGCGTGAACTTCTTGCTCAGATAGTATATCGCTTGCCCTTTCCACCCAATTTCGTCATGTTGTCCTAGAACGCAGCCAAAGGCTCCATCCAACATGGACAGATGAAGCAGCAGAGGTCTTCCTATTTCTGAGGGGACTAACACAGCAGATTTAGATAAATACTCTTTGACTTTATCGAAGGCTCTCTGCATTCTTCAGTCCAGCTTGTTGGAACATTTTTCCTCACATCTTGAAGATCGACTCACATATAACCGTTGATTGTGCTATAAAACGGCTGATATAATTGAGGCGTCCTAGAAAACTCATCATATCCTTCTTATTCTTTGGCAGTGGCAAGTCCTTTATAACTTTGATTTTTGACGGGTCTAACTCAATACCTCAGTGGCTGACAATGAAACCTAGGAACTTTCCAACAGGGACTCCGAAGGCATATTTTGCGAGGTTCAACTTCAAATTGTATTTTCAAAGTAAGTCAAAAAACTTCTTCAGGTTTGCTATGTGATCTGAGCTCCTTTTGGATTTGATGATAACATCATCCACATACATCTCTATTTCCTTGTGTATCAAATCGTGGAAGATAGTCGTCATGGCCCTGATATAGGTGACACCAGCATTCTTCAAATCGAACAACATCATTTTGTAACAATATATCACCCATGGTATGATAAAGGCAGGTTTTTTGGCATCCTCTTCATCCATCCAGATATGATGATATCCCGCGAAGCAATCCACAAAAGTTTGGAGCTCATGCTTGGTGCAGTTGTCGATCAATATGTGTATGTTAGGCAATGGGAAATCATCCTTGGGACTTGTCGATAATCGACACATACCCTATCTTTCCTATATTTCTTTGGAACCGGCACAATGTTGGCTAACCAGGTCATGTATTCAACCACTCAAAGAATCTTGTCTTTGATTTGCTTGGTGACCTCCTCTTTTATCTTCAGACTCATATCTGGCTTGAACTTTTTGAGCTTCTATTTTACCGGTGGACACATGGGATTGATAGGTAGCTTGTGAGCTACTATGGATATGCTTAACCCAGTCATATCGTTGTAGGACCATGCAAAAATGTACTCATATTCCCTTATAAACCTGATATACTCTTCCTTTTCTAACTGTGCTAGATGAATGCTTATACGAGTTTCCTTAACTGTTTCAGAATCTCCTAAGTTGACGGCCTTAGTTTCCTCCAAATTACACTTTGGTTTATTTTCAAAGTTCTCTACTTCTTTGACAATTTCCTTAGGTATTATATCATCTTCCAGATCTTCCAAATCACTGTCCTTATGTTGCATTGTCTTATTACATGTCACCGTTGTAGGTTCATCAGGATATGTAATAATTATACTGAAAAGAATGTAGAAAGATAATAATTAATAAGAAAAGCAATAAACTTTTAAAATGTCAACAAATACGACTCGATGGCTTGAGTAATTATTTCAAAACAAAATACTGAAAATGTCTTAAATGCTCAAAACAATTTGAAAACAAGTCATGCTAATTTGCTAGGCTATCCAAGAACTCGGCAATCCCGGGATGGTGCGGCGTTCTAGTTGTTGAGAAAAACTCCTTCTCTCACTATTTGAATGGTAAGGTCTTCCACCTCCTCCTCTCTAACAATTGCACTGCAGTCCATGTCTTCTTCATCCAGAAACAGCTTCCTCATGGCCAAAATCTCGTCATCTTCGGATCCCCATATCATATCAGCTTGACGAAATGTCTGGTTCAGAGGTGGTATGGGTTGTTCCAGTGGATAATAATGGGCGCGCCATGGCGGTATCCAATCCTGATACTCTTGCATGGTATATTCATATCCGAGTCCAAAGGTCGTGCCATGATACTGTGGTTGAACGGGTTTAGTGATCCCATGAAGCTTTTTGCCTAGACCCTTGCCTGGTTCATATCCAGTCCTCACCAATATGCTTTCTATTTTCTTGCTCCACCATCGGTCCTTTTTAATTGCGTTCATCTGCTCAATGTGGTGATTTGTTTCTCCGCGCAACTTCCTCATGTTTTCGATGACAGGCACAATCTAGCTAGTGTAGATAGAGTTGCTTCCATCTCTATCAATGATCACATCCCGATGATTCAACTCGAACTTCACAACCTAGTGTAGAGTTGAAGCCACTGCCCCAGATGCGTGTATCCATGCTCGTCCCAACAGTAGGTTGTAATTAGATGATATATCTAACACTTGGAACTCAATATCAAACCAAGTCAGACCCATCTATAGATCAAGGTTTATTTCCCCGATATTGTCTTTGTGGGATCCATCGAACGCCTTCGTGTTCATGCTTCCTATCCGTATCTTGTGCAAGTCTTTACGTAATCTTTTCAGAGTGGTCAGTGGTCATATATTCAGTATCAAACATCCATATATTAGGACTTTGGCAAAGAACTTGTCCTCAAATTGCACTGTGATGTGCAACGCCTTATTGTGGCCCAACCCTTCTGGTGGTAACTCGTCTTCGTGGAAAGTAATTTTATGACTCTCCAGCACCTGTCCGACCATGTTAGCCATCTCTCCACTAGTGATGCTGGCAGATACATAAGCTTCACGTAACACTTTCATCAAGGCATTCTTGTGTGCGTCTGAGTTTTGGAACAGTGATAAGATGGATATTTGAGTGGGGGTCTTGTTCAGGTGGCCAAAAATGGAGTATACCTTTTTTTGTATCTTCCTCCAAAGATCGTCAGTTCCAATTTCAACAACATGCACCTTAGGTGCAACTTCTTTGCTCGTTCCTCTTATATTATCAAGTGTGTAAACTCTGCCAGTTCTAGTCATACCTTGCGCAACATCTGTTTCTTCGATTTTGGATTTTCCCTTTCTTTTTGCTTCCGAAACATAATCCCATGGGATGGCATCATGCTCGTAAGACGGTGTGAGGGCTACCATTATAGCGAAGGGTGTAGCTGCCTCGACCTCAAATGGCGCCTGGGCTTGTACCACGACTGGTGTGAGGGTGGCCGGAGATGTTTTGAGAGTGTCTCCTTCTCAAATGAGTGCTATGGACTCTTCTTAATCCCATTCCTCATAAGTTTCTATTACGTTCACCCCCTCATCCCTGTGATCCGAGAGAGGGTTATTGCGGACATTTGATGTAGCTTCCTTTGCTTGTATAGACTTAGTGTCGATCTGTGTCTGAATCTTGTCTTTTAACATATGGCACTCTTCAGAAGCAACGACAGGAATAGCGGTGATGTAACCAGTGGCCTTCAGTCTGTCATACAGTTGGGCTATAGGTTCAGTAATTGGGGTGTATTGTTTGGGAGTTCTGCGGTCAAAATTTGGACGTGGATTTGGGTAATTTTGGCAGGCGTGTGGAGGTGAATGATAATATGCAGTTTGAATGTTGTAGGAATGGTAGGTGATGGCAGGGTATTGGTATTTTGGGGGTAAGGGTTGATATTTAGGTGGAGGTATTTGGTATGTGAGGGGATACTTAGGGCCCTGGGCTACCATCACAGCGCCCACTTTTTTTTTTCGAGATACCTCCTGATTGCAAGGCTTTATTTGTGGCTTGCATTGCCTAGAAATTAGTAACCATCCCATTCTTGATTCCTTCTTCTATCCTCTCCCGGATTTTCCCTTTCTTCTTGCTTCCGGAACATAATCCCATGGGATGGCATCAGGCTCGTAATACGGTGTGAGGGCTACCACTACAGCAAAGGGTGTAGCTACCTCGACCTCAAATGGGGCCTGGGCTTGTACCACGACTGGCGTGAGGGTGGCTGGAGATCTTTTGAGAGTGTCTCCTTCTCAAATGAGTGCTATGGACCCTTCCTAATCCCATTCCTCATCAGTTTCTATTACGTTCACCCCCTCATCCCTGTGATCCAGGAGAGGGTTATTGCGGACATTCGGTGTAGCTTCCTTTGCTTGTATAGACTTAGTGTCAATCTGTGTCTAAATCTTGTCTTTCAACATGCAACACTCTTCAATGGTATGGCCTTTCATGCCTGAATAATAAGCACATGTTTCGTTGGGATTGATCCACTAGGAAGGATTGTCAGAGGCAACGACAAGAATAGGGGTGACGTAACCAGTGGCCTTCAGTCTTTCATACAGTTGGGCTATAGGTTCAGCAATTGGGGTGTATTGTCTGGGAGTTCTGCGGTCAAAATTTGGATGTGGTGGGTAGTTTTGGCGGGCGTGTGGAGGTGAATGATAATATGCAGGTTGAGTGTTGTAGGAATGGTAGGTGGTGGCAGGGTATTGGTATTTTGGGGGTGAGGGTTGATATTTGGGTGAAGGTGTTTGGTATGTGAGGGGAGACTTAGGGCCCTGGGCTACCATCACAACGCCCACTTCTGTTTTTTTCGAGATACCTCCTGATTGCAATGCTTTATTTGTGGCATGCATTGCCTAGAAATTAGTCACCATCCCATTCTTGATTCCTTCTTCTATCCTCTTTCCTAACTTGATGATGTATGAGAACATGTGATTCTCGATGACCATCAACCTTTCATAATACTGCGGATCTTGAACTCTAACAAAGAACTTGTTCATTTATTTTTCTTCAAGTGCTGGCCTTACCTTTGCAGCTTATGACCTCCAACAAGTATCATACTCGCGGAAGGTTTCTGTTGGCTTCTTCTTGATGTTTTGGATATAGAAAACGTCTGGCGCATTCTCTATGTTGAACCTGAATCTGTCCATGAAATCTGATGCCATACTTATCCAATTTGCCCACTTCTTCGGGTTTTGACTGATACCAAGACAAGGCATCTCCTGTAAGACTTAGAATGAACAATTTCATGTAGATTTGTTTTTTCTTACCTACTCCCACAAGCTTGTCACAATAGGTTATCATATGAACCTTCGGGTCACCAGTTCCATCGAACATTTCGAACTTGGAAGGTTTGTAACTCTCCGGCAGTTCCACATCTGGCTGAATACACAAATCTTCATAATTCAAACCATCAACGTCTTTCCCACCTTCAATGCTCTGGACTCTCCCTATAAGTTTCCTGAGTTCCTCTACCATTTGGTTAAGGTATGTATAGGTTTTGCTATGGGTAAGGTTTCCCCATATATCGGATTGCTTTGATGGGTTCCCAGAACATGGGCATATGGGTAGTCGTTGGTTGAGTTTTGGGGATCGGGAGTAGGTTGCGGGCCTTTTAGGGAGTGTGGTAAGTAGTGGTTTGCAGGTATTAAGCTGGATGATGGTAATGTTGTTGGAGGGTTTGAACTGGCGGTGGGTTAAGGTTCTAGGGAGGTCACGCATTATGATACTGGTATGGTGCGGGAGGATTTAGAGCTATGAGTGGTGGATTCTCGTTTTGTGTGTTTTGTGGCAGTGTTTGGTTTTGGGTAGTTGGATTTTGCTGGTTGATGTCAGGGACATTGAGAGTAAGGGAAACCAGATTTCGGACCTGCTCAAGCTCACCCTATAACTCCAGGATTTTTTGCTCCAAACATATGACTAATTCATTCTGCTCCGGGTGCTTCTACCATCTGAAGTTTCAACATTTTCTGCCACAGTAGCATTATCTTTCCTGATACCACTTAAATCATCAATTTTCCCTTTGCCCTTGTCTTTTCTTTTCAGGTCACTAGGTGGAGGAGGAGGTGGAGGACCTCTAAATCTAGTGTGGTATGATGATGCCAGTATGCACGAGCCAACCTTTGGGAATGGGAATAAATAATGAAATACAGACAAAAAAACTAACCAAGTCAGTAAGGTAAAATAAATGAGTGTTTGCAATATGTAAACATGTTTTGCAAGAGTCATGCAATGATTCACGTCCTAATTTGGGGGACCTCATTGTGCTTGAGGTAGGTCTAAGAGACACACAGACTTGGAGAAAATTGATGCCGACGTTTGCTTCATTTCATTAGTGCGGAAATAAGCCACAACAATCTCTTACTAAATCGACAAATAACAAAATCACTAATGAAATTAAGCCTTATTACATCAAAATCTAATCTAAGCTAGAAAGTGGTAAAGAACATCATCTACTTGGTTCCTGAAAGACCTTCTCCATGCTTGGCTCTCTTGACCCTATCAATCATGTTTCCCAGATCGTGCATGTCCAACAATAAGTAAGACTTTGCCAGTTTTCCTCCTTCATCGTCGTTCATGCCTTGACAATCCCAAAGTCTCTTTCTCATCTTCCCTTCTAGATCCGTTAGCCCTTGCTCCAAGTATTCCAAGAAAATATCTTTCCATTCCCTTATCGCCTATATGTTTACTTTGTGCTGCTCCAAATGGTTAGCTTCAGACTTGAACAACCTTTTGCGTAGCCTCTTGTACTTAACCTATGCCTCAACCACTTCATCCATGATCCTATCCTTTAGATTGACTCCTGTTTTGACGTCCCCAACTACATCATTTTCCATCCATGACAAACAGTAGTACATATGGTCAGCGTGATACCTGTCTGGCTCAATAGTTTTTCCTTCCACATTGATCTTTCGGTTCCACATGTGTTGCGCTTCGAACTTGAATGGGATGACATCTCCCTTGAAATCATCCTTGTACTGGACCATGTTAGAAATCCGAGGTATGACTTATTTCCTTCTAGCTTGCCTCATTACCCTTATAGGAGTGTAAGGGTAGATGCCTCGTAGCCCGATCAGTACCAAGTGAGTAGTCCCTTTTGACCTGATGATGAAATCACTACTAAGAAACCACTCAAACATCCAATGCATTTGCTCGTCTATCAGATTGCTGAAGAAATGCACCTAACCCACAACATTTATAGGCTTTACAAACTTGTTTGGAATAAACATTGTTTTCTTTAGGTGTTTATTGGCTATGTAGTCATTCAGTTGCCTTTGTAGAAGATGTTGACGATATTCATCCCTCTGAAAGTGTTCCGACAACCACAGTTGTAGCAATAGGTTACAACCCTCAAAGTGTCCGAACCTATATCTGCACAGATATAGAGCATGGTACATCTCAGCTAAGATCATTGGGATGATAGTATAAGCTTGTCCTTCAATGTCATCCATTAAGGTCCCCACGACCATGGCTAAGTGAGTGTGTATCCTTTATCCTTGCACCGCAAAGATCAACAACCCCAAGAAGCAGACAATAAAAGCATAAACCCGGCGATGCACCCATCCTAAAGAAGTAATGTCTAGTTCATAATGATGAAGACAATATGATTTGGTATGCCCATTACGCTCGTAAAGAAACTCAAAAGCGATGTATGATTTCTTTAGATAGAGCAGTTCATCATTCTTCTTGAAACCCAACATTTTTAGAAAATCATGAAGAGTGCGATTTTTTGGCACTAGCAGTCTTGGACTATCCTATGGTAATTTGGCGAAACATCCTATTTATTCCAGGAGAGGAGTTATTTCTATATTTCCAAATCCAAAAACAACTCTTATCTCATCTCACAACATGGTAGCAGCCTCAATCAATTCCCTATTTTGTTGAATGTTCAGCAAAGTTGGCAGGTGATCAAGTGTGATGACCCAAGGGGTCATTTTATGAATTTAGACTCTGTTCTAGGATTAATAGCCCTAAAAAGACTAATTTTAAATACCCCGATCTGCGTGCGCAGTCCGGGCGTAAAACCGGAAAGCTTTTATGTGAAAATATGAGAAATAGTGATTTCTAGAATTTAAATTTGATTATAGTTGACTTTGGTCAACATTTTGAGTAAACGGACCCGGATCTGTGTTTCGGCGATCCCGGGAGGTCCGCAGAAAAATATGGAACTTATGCGTATGCCCGGAAATGAATTCCGAGGTCCCAAGCCTTAGAAATCAATTTTTGAAAGAAATTGTTTTCCTGAAATATTTATGAAATAAAGAAAAGAATTAATGTTTGAAACCATTGGTATCGGGCCCGTATTTTTGTTCCATATCCCGGTACAGATTTGTTATAGTATTTAAAGGTTAACTATGAAATTTCATGAAAAATAGAGTTTATTTGACGTGATTCGAACATCCGGTCGAGAAGTTATGAACTTTAAGTGTTCTTGAGGAAAGTGATGAGTTTTGAGGTTTAATTCATAGTTTTACATGCTATATTCATGATTTGATCACACGAGCAAGTCCGTATAATGTTTTTAGACTTGCATGCACGTTTTGTTTAGAGCCCCGAGGGCTCGGGTGAGTTTCAGATAGGCCACGAGATATTTTTGCACTTAAAAAGAATGCTGTAGGTACTGTTTCTGGTGCCTAGGTTTCATGTACTATGCAATCGCATATCTAGGTTCGCGATCGCATAGTGTAAGCTTCAGGGGGTCTTTTTTTTTTGTACTATGCGAACGTGGCCATGAGGCTGCGATCGCGAAGGCTCCGTTTGGAAAAGCTATGCGAACGCTCCTCCACCTACGTGACTGCATAAGGCAATTGGGCCTTGGGGAGGACGGAGCCCAGTACCCTATGCGAACGCATACTCCCCTGTGAAAACGTGAAGGTCAGCTCCCCAGTGGTCTATGCGATTGCGGCAGGCCCTATGCGAACGCATAGAAGGCATGTCCAGCTATTTAAATACCTTTTTAAAATCGGGCAGACTTCTTCTTCTTCATATTTTCGAATCTCACAGCCCTAGGGGTGAATTTCTTCACCAAATATCATCCCCAAGTTGTTGGTAATCAATTCTAATCTTTACTCTTTCAATTACTCATTGTTTTTCATCACTTTTAAAGCAAAAACTAAGAATTTTCATGGTAAAAATTGAGGGTTTGGGGTAGAATTAGGGAATTTTGTAAAAATCTAATTTTTTCATCGAATTAAGGCCGGATTTCAAAACTAGTAGTATATTTGGATTCGTGAGTGAATGGGTAAACATAATTGGTCCGAACCCTGAGTTTAGACCAAGCGGGCCCGGGGTCAGGTTTTAATTTTTTTTGAGAAAACTTAGGAAAAATTATGTTTTTCAATAAAGTTAGTTCCTTTAGCATTAATTGATGATATTGAGTTAATTATAATTAGATTCGAGCAAGTTAGAGAAAGATTCTAAAGGAAAAGCTATAATTGAGCAGTGAGTGGCCTACGGAATTGAGGTAAATGTTTGGTCTAACTTTGACTTGAGGGAATAGGAATCCCCACTTGTTTGCTATGTGAAATGCATGTGTGTGGTGTATAGGCGAGGTGACGAGTATCTATGCACCACCAAATTTCCTGTTAAGCATGATTCCTTTCCTGTTTACAACTTAATCGATTCTTGTCTCAATTGTTCTATGTTCCTTATTGTTTCTATGACTACTTGGCCTTGTTATTTTGTTGTTAAATATTGTGGTGGTTATTTTGGAAAGAATATTGGTTGTTTAACTGGTTCCCTTGTGGTACAAAACGGTTGAGCGGTTTGGCATTGTTTTTTACGAGGTATATATATATATATATATATATACATATATAAATATATATATGTATGTATATGTTTATGTCCCTGTTGGTTTCATCTTTGATAATATTGAGGAAGTTGTGAGAAATGCAGTTTAACTGTTTTGTGATGGTTGAGGTTCACGTGGTTATTTGGTTTCATTCATTTATTTCCAATTGTTGTTACAAGTGTGTTAAAAGTTTTGGCTGTTCTCTTGATTCTATCATGGTATATAAAGACTAAGTTGAGTTGACAGTGTTACGGTGGTTACATATATTCTGGCTGGTTTTATTATGGAATGATATTGGTTAAAGCTTACGAGCTATACTGTTTTCTGTTTGCAATTGTTGAAACAAAAATATTGTGGAAGGCTTGTCCTGAATTATGAAATATATGAATAAATGGATATGAGATGTCTGGTGGGAACGGGTTGCACGCTGCAACAAGGAGTGATAAGGTTGGACAGGTGGGATCGGGTTGCACGCCACAACAGGAGTAATAAGGGTGATATATTTAGGGAGGAGTAATAAGGGTGGACAGGTGGGAGAGGGTTGCACGCCGCAACAAGGAGCGATAAGGGAGGACATTTATATTTTTACTGATTTTTAATGAAAAACAAAGATTTGAAAACTTACTATTTTATTATCACTACTTTTCATATTTTTGGCACTATTTTTTTTTTAAAGTTAAAGTTTGGAAACTTGGAAATTATTTGAGAGTTGGTTATAGTTGAGGCCTGGAAAAGGCAGTTGAGTTATTTTATTTATGTTGCAGTACTTAATCAATTGTTTATAATTCCTTCTTGCTTTATATTTATTGTCTCAGTTATATTTTTCTTGTTTGTGTAGAATTGTTTTATTTCGTTATTGTATATATTATGGTCACATGTTATATGTTGTTAATGCCCCGCCGTAGCCTCGTCACTACTTCGTCGAGGTTAGACTCGCCACTTACTCAGTACATGGGGTCGGTTGTACTGATGCTGCACTTTGCACTCTTTTTTGCAGGTCCAGGTACCGACCAACAATAGAGATATTTAGAGCAGTTATTCATTTATTCAGAGACACGAGGTATATCTGCCGTCATTCGCAGATCCCGAGAGTCTTCTCCTATTTTCATAAACGTTGTTTTATTATATTCAGAACAGTTACATTATTTCTTTCAGCTCAGTGTTTGTAGTATTCTTTAGTAGTTCGTAAATTGTGACACCAGACTTTGGGTAGTTCTAGATATATTTATATAATTAGTTCGTGGTTCATTTTATTCAATTGTATATTAATTTATCTTTGGAAATTATTTATCGATACCCAATGGATTCAGTTTACTTTAGATTATTTTATTACGTCTAAGTGGATAATAAATGCAAAGTAGTTAGTAGAATTATAACATTGGCTTGCCTAGAAAGTGTGGTGTTAGGCGCCATCACGGTACCTAAGTTTAGGGAATTTGGGGGTCATGAAAAGTTGGTATCAGAGCACTAGGTTGCTTAGGTCTCACAATTCACGAACAAACTTGGTAGAGTGAAGGATCGGTACGGAGACGTCTGTACTTATCTCTCAGAGGCTATGAAGTTAGGAACAATTTCACTTCTATTCTGCTCCATCTTGCGAATTTATTCTACCATTGATGATTAAACTTGCCTACTCTGTCCTCTCAAAAATCTAGACAACACGCAAAGCGTCTACAACAGACAAGAGGTGAAGCCCCATTGACAACTACGATTAGGGGAAGAGACAGAAGCGAAGCTCAGTCTAAAGATCAACACCTATTGTATAGTCTCAAATGGATCTAGATGCGGAGGCTCTAGCTCAGTCGGTAGCTCTAGTTTAGTCGGTACATGTTGGACTAATTCATATCCCAGAAGGATTTATAGCTACTCCAGTATTTCATAACAAGGGAATAGTTGAAAGCATCGGGTTGATTTATATGAGCTGTGAAGTTTAACATTGTGGATTATCAGGCATTGTGACCTATGACTTCATGCCAAGTGGGGAAGTCCACTGTCAAGGAATAAGTTGTGGGGTCATGTGTTATATCGGTTTTGGCTTGGAATGTATAAGGCCTGAGATTTTGCAAGAGATAAAGCTGGGACTTGTGATATGTCTGCCTCCTTAATAACCATATACCTCAGTACCCAAAGAGTTATATAGACAATTTTAAATCTACAGAAGGTTTACTCAGCATGAAACTCACGGTTGCGGATTTTTGGGGTGCTCTAGAGGGAGTACAGTGGTTGACAAGCTTCTAGACTATATGGTTTGTGCCAAGGTTTATCTATATAGAGCTCTACCTTTGGGGTCATTATGCATCAATAAGGATAAGAGTTACCCCAAGGAATAACGAAGGGTACATGAATAAGTGGGGTAGCTCAGCGGTGTTGAGTCAACATGGTAAAGGAGAAACTGGTCGCCGGTGGTCGAAGCAAGCCTACGAAGAGGACGACCAGTTTGCAACACCAACTATTTGACTCAATTCTCATAATGCTTTTGAAAGCGTTTGTTTATCGAACTTTCCATTTTACGTGGCGCTTAGGGTTTGAATGATTGTGTCAGGTCACCATGACAAGGTCAGAACATGCCATCAGGTTCGACAGGTTAGCCTGTCATACTCCTACTTTGGTTCATATAGCTAGAGAGTAAGTCTACAGACTCATTAAAGGACTCAAATATAATTGTAAAATTTTGTACGACTCAGGGAAGGTTGATACTTCATTTCGGCTAGTGATAGAAATTGTCCTAGACTTGGGAGAGTCCTATTTCATTAGAACACTCAAGCTACGTGCCCCATTGCAGTTACAACTCAACTACATGACCAGCTAGGGAAAAAGGAGTCGGAATGTCGAAAGTGGAGGTCAGATTCCTAGAGGTGGAGACCCAACCTGTTGATATATTTTCTATGGTATGGCTGAGGTCGTTACATTAAATAGCGTCATTATAAGAACAATATTTAATTATTATAAAGTGATGATTTCCTGAACTTAATTCGGTTATGCATATCTAATAAAATTCTTCTAATATGCTCCACTCTCGGGTGAGCTTCGTAACTCTAAAATCTACTTATGTGAATACTTGTATTGAGAAATTCTATGGAGATAACTGTGTCTATCATTATGTGTTGTAATTTTGTTTAAGGAAAAATATTTCAAGGAATGAAATGGAATGTTTTGACTGGCACGATACACATGTTGCTTGTGATTCAGAATTGAGGACGAGATCCTCGAATTTTAATATGATTTGAGATATATTTAAACCGGGCTACGAGTCGCGGTGGAAGTTATGTAAGGATGAGATCCTTTTGATGGAAATTCTTGTGTTTAAATTCTCCGTTGTGAGTTAAAATTTTACTATAGTACTGCTAAGGAGTCATGCCTGTTAAGCTTATTCAACAACTTATGCATAAAATAATAATAATAATAATAATAATAATAATAATAATAAATACATAAGTAAATGAATAAATGGATTAATTAATTAATTAACCATCTGTGCATAAATTGCCAAATTCGTGCTATAATTATTGAGACTTAACCTACAAGGTAGGTGCCCGCCCATGTGGCGTTAAATGAGATACGTTAATTCAGGTATATAATTACGAGGTCTTCAAGCATCGTATCTTGTTATCAGTATTGTGAAGGTTTGAAAGGAGATTATTGTTAACGTGAAGCTAGTTGATAATTCTATAATTGGCTATGAACAACTATTAAGAAAATAGAGGTAGTCAAGAACTGGCCTAGACCCACTACAGCCACGGAAATCAGGAGTTTCTTGGGTTTGGCGGGTTACTACCGTCGTTTTGTGGAACGATTTTCATCTATAGCAGCCCCAATAACTAAATTGACTCAGAAAGGTGCCCCATTTAAATGTTCAGATGAGTGCGAGGTGAGCTTCTAGAAGCTCAAGATAACCTTGAATTCAGCACCGGTGTTGGTGTTACCATCAGATTTGGGTTTTTTCACGGTGTATTGTGATGCTTCCCGAGTTGGCCTTGGAGTAGTGTTGATGCGAGATGGCAGGGTGATTGCGTATGCGTCTCAACAACTGAAGGTCCATGAGAAGAATTATCCCGTTCATGACTTAGAGTTGGCAGCATTGTTCATGCATTGAAAATTTGGAGGCACTATCTTTGTGGCGTGCCGTGTGAGGTTTTTACTGACCATCGTAGTCTCTAGTACTTATTCACACAGAAGGATCTAAACTTGAGGCAACGAAGATGGTTAGAGTTATCGAAAGATTATGATATCACTATATTATATCATCCAAGGAAGGCCAATCTGGTGGCCGATGCATTGAGTAGAAAGGCGGTGAGTATGGGCAGCCTTGCATATATTCCAGTCGGTGAGAGATCATTAGCTTCAGACATTTAGACCTTGGCAAATCAGTTCGTGAGGTTGAACATTTAGACCTTGGCCTTGTTATTTTGTTGTTAAATGTTGTGGTGGTTATTTTGGAAAGGCTATTGGTTGTTTAGCTGGTTCCCTTGTGGTGCAAAACGGTTGAGCGAGGTGTATATATATATATATATATATATATATATATATATATATATATATATATATATATATATATATATATATATATATATATATATATATATATATTTATGTCCCTGTTGGTTTCATTTTTGATAATATTTAGGAAGTTGTGAGAAATGTAGTTTAACTGTTTCGTGATGGTTGAAGTTCGCGTGGTTATTTGGTTTCATTCATTTATTTCCAATTGTTATTATAAGTGTGTTAAAAGTGTTGCTGTTCTCTTGATTCTACCATGGTATATAAAGACTGAGTTGGGTTGACAGTGTTACGGTGGTTACATATATTCTGGCTGGTTTTATTATGGAATGATATTAGCTAAAGCTTACGAGCTATATTGTTTTCTGTTTGCAATTGTTGAAACAAAAATATTATGGAAGGCTTGGCCTGCTTTGTGAAATTTATGAATAAATTAATATGAGATGTTTGGTGGGAGTGGGTTGCACGTCGCAACAAAGAGTGATAAGGGTGGACAGGTGGGATTGGGTTGCACGCCGCAACAGGAGTAATAAGGGTGATATATTTAGGGAGGAGCAATAAGGGTGGACAGGTGGGAGGAGCGATAAGGGAGGACATTTATAGTTTTACTGATTTTCAATGAAAAACAACGATTTGAAAACTTACTATTTTATTTTCACTACTTTTCATATTTTTTGGCACTATTTTTATTTAAAGTTAAAGTTTGGAAACTTGAAAATTATTTGAGAGTTGGCTATAGCTGAGTCCTGGAAAAGGCGGCTGAGTTATTTTATTTATGTTGCTGTACTTAATCAATTGTTTAGAATTCCTTCTTGCTTTATATTTATTGTCTCAGTTATATTTTTCTTGTTCGTGTAGAATTATTTTATTTCGTTATTGTATATATTATGGTCACAGGTTATATGTTGTTAATGCCCCGCTGTAGCCTCGTAACTACTTCGTCGAGGTTAGGCTTGACACTTACTCAGTACATGGGGTCAGTTGTACTGATACTACACTCTGCACTCTTTTGTGCAGATCCAGGTACCGACCAGCAGTAGATATATTTAGAGAGGCTATTCATTTATTCGGAGACACGATGTATATCTGCCGGCGTTCGTAGATCCCGAGAGTCTTCTCATATTTTCATAAGCACTATTTTATTATATTTAGAACAATTACATTATTTCTTTCAGCCAAGTATTTGTATTATTCTTTAGAATTTCGTGAATTGTGACACCAGACCCTGGGGTAGTTCTAGATCTATTTATATAATTAGTTCGTGGTTCGTTTTATTCAATTGTTTATTAATTTATCTTTGGAAATTATTATTGATACCGAATGGATTCAGTTTACTTTAGATTATTTTATTACGTCTCAGTGGATAATAAATGCAAAGTAGTTTGTAGAATTCTAACATTGGCTTGCCTAGAAAGTGTGGTGTTAGGCGCCATCACGATCCTTAAGGTTGGGGAATTTGGGGGTCGTGACACCAAGTACTCTCTTCACATGATTTTTATCACAAGGTGCAAGTTCTTTCCACCAGTCAAGTAGCAAAGGAGGGGTATTTTTTACCATACCAAGCCTGGAGATTTTGTTCTTCATTTTCTGCAAACAAATAAGGTCAGCATTTCCCCCTCCAGATTCGACTATTTACGCAATAATGATCAACATATTGACACGTTTTCTCCAAGTAATGCACATAATATGATGGTGTCCTTTGGGATTATGGAAATCCCGTCGAACTTTGGACAAAGTTCATCCAAGCGGGTTGTTACGTTAATCACGTATCAATCTATACTAGGTTTATCATGACGCATGCACATTTCAAATCGGAGAGTGGTTTTCTAGAAAGGTCTACACTGGTACTCTCAAGTGGAAAACTTGAGAGGGAAAGGCACGTGACCTTCGACTGCACTGCTGATAGACTAGTCTACCACAAGTAACCTTTTCTGGTTTAAAAGGGTGTTTTCAGGAAAGTGTGGAAACTCATCAAGCACTGCTATGTTGATAATAAGCATGAGTGGGGTACGGTGTGGAGCATGCTTTATGCAGAAATAGTAACATGTTGTCTAGTATTTGCATGATAAAAGTGCATAAAACAACAAATAATATGAACAAAAAGAGGAAAAGAAGAAAAAAGAAAAGAAAGGCAAAAAGAAAAAAGTTGATGACGTCCAAATCCACTACTAAAAAGTAAATGGACACAGTCGCATGCAATATAATTGACCCAACTATGAGTCGGGGTCGAATCCCACAAAGAATGATATGTAGACGATTAGGCGTGTAAGAGAATTATCACTTATTATGCTAAGCCAAACACTTAGAATGGTTTTGATAAAAGATTTATAACTAAATGTGAAAATGTAAACTAACCTAGAAAGCAAGTAAAATGATCAATGACTAGAAGTATGGATGCATGGGAATTACACTCAAGTAACGATCCAATGTATTTCACGATTTTACAAATATGAGCGAGATTATGTTAATTAGCCTCGGGCAACAATTCTATTTTAGCTTCTTCCAAAGACTAACAAGACTTCCTAATTGAATTATACCTAAAATAATTAAGAGATTAAGCACACCCGAATATGGCTATAAATGTTTCAATCCTATCCCTAGGTAGAATCTATAAAATGAGGGTTAAAGCCTCAAGTTCTTGTTAATTAATCTTTTCAAACCCCAAATTATCTTGTTCAAAATTAATTCGAGTTCATTGGTGAGTCCTAGGGTTAGCTAATCCCTTTGGAAACATTAAAGAACAAGAATAATTAAAGAAACAATAACTCACTTCAATATAACTAAAAATCGTTCAATACATAAGAACAACAAGATATTTAATCCACAAAATATGAATATTTCCATAAACAAGATTCAAGTGTTGGAAAAAATACTACACACTTAAATATTCAATGCAAAGCAAGAAAATGAAGAAATGAGCATAAATGAATAAGAAATTCTCAACCAAAATCTTCAAATCTTCAAAACCCAAGTGTGTGTGCAAGAATCCTAGCTTCCAAAACATGTCTTCTCTAGTCTAAGAACTGAAAAATAAGCCAAAGATCTTTTACAGATGAGCTAGGTCGTGTATTAAATTGTTTGGGGATAAAAAATGTGAAATTACAGAAGTACCCTGAATTGAAGCGCGACTTTAGCATTTGCAAAGATATGTTCGCATATCCGAACTAGGACTTTACTGTTGACTATCGCATTTGTGATAAAGACTTCACATTTGTGAACGTAGTCTGGTTTGACCTTGCATTTGCGATCTCTTTTTTTTCATCTGCGAACTCTGCTTGACTGGGTTTACTTCACAATTACGATTGGTTAATTGCAATTGCCAATTCTGCTATCTTCGCATTTCTCACAAATATGTCGCAATTGCGACACCTGAGGCCATTTTCCAGATTTTCTTCTTTTCAACTTTGTTTTGACTCGTTTTCACTTGGTTTCTTCATGATCACATCGAACCTATAAAATAGAAGTAAACGACATTAAACACGTGATTTTATCACTCAAACACAACAAAAATCTAAGCTTAAATACAAGATAAGTTGGTAAAATACCAACTTATCAAACCCCCAAACTTAAACTATTGCTTGTCCTCAAGCAATGAAAGAGAAAAAATCTCCTTCCAAGTTTTTACTTCAATAGTGCATCAATATCATGCCAAGTCAAAAATGTCTATTGTAAGCACAAACACATGACTTCGATTGGTACCAACAGTTAATCCAAAGCATATGAAATACCAAAAATAAACTTCAAGTGCTCAAACACTATGTAAATCAAAGTAGCCATCAAGTCATGACACTAAAGCTCGAAAGTTTGCCTCTCTATCACAATTATCTTCCCTCGTTCATTCCTCTCAATTGGAAATGGGATTAAATTCACAATTCAAATCTCATGTGCCCTCACACTTAATAGAGAATCCCACACTCATAAATTGCAATTCAAAGCATAAATGGGATATCAAATGAAAAGCATAAACTCTCTCACACTAAATGTTCAAATGCACACAAGTAGTACCATAGGCTTGCCCTTCATGTATTTCTCCACTAATGAAGACAAACTTGGTTCAAGATCAATTAGGATTTAAGGGATTGTAGTTTAGGCTTTTGTTTAAGGTAGAGCAAAATTTTGGTTAGAGTGACTCAAAACCTCCCCAAGCACTACAATTTTTCAACAATCAAAGTACACTTCCTTCAAGAACTTTTTCACCCTTTCTTCGTTTTATATTTCATCACCTAGTCTTCCATTTATTCGAAACTCCTCTTTTTTTATTCAAATATTACTCTTTTTCTCTTTTTTTATTACCTTTCACCTTTTAAGCAACTTCCACATCACAACTTTTCCAACTTTCACCCCCAAACTTAGGCTTTTAGCCTATGTTTATACTTCAAAGTACTTAAGGAGGTAGGGTGCCAAAATAAAATCAATCAAGAGCGATAGCTTGTAACATGGTTTCCAAAGAAAAATTTTAAAGTCTCCAAAGGGGTTGACTAGGGAAAATATGCAAGGGTAGGAAATTTAGGGTACAATGAAGGCCTAACATCATTTTTCAACCCAAGTTAGTCTAGGATTTTGCCTTGAAGCACATTCCGAGAAAATTCTAGACTACAAATAATTCAAAAGAACTCACAATATGTCTCACCACACATGGCACATGAAAACTCAAGTGGAATACAAATCCAAAATCCAATTGAAACCAATGAACTCATGGAAGTAACATATAGCCTAAGAAGCTATTTAGTGAATCAAAGAGCCAAAACTTGAGTCTACTAGTCATGACAATGATCTTTACTTCAATCATTTTTTTTTCAAAGATCACGAATTCATATGTCGAGGTTTAAATCATGTTGGTACCAAGCAAGCCACAATTTGGCCAATGGTCACCAACCCCAACTTGTAACGACCTGACCGGTCGTTTTGAGTTCTAGCACGTCATTCAGTGGTTTGAATTTGTGAGAAGATTTGTTTCAGGTATTATGACCCGTGGGCGTGGTCGGAATTGATTTCAAGGAAGTTTAGAATTGATTTGGAAAGAAAATTCTCATTTCAGAAGCCTAAGTTGGAGAAATCAACTAAGATTCGAATTTTGAGTAAACGATATCTGAATCAGGATTTGAAGGTTCCAGTAGGGTCGTATGATGATTTCGGACTTGGGTGTATGTCCGTATCGGGTTTTTGATAACCCGGGAGCTTTTCCGCGTATATTGTGGAAGTTAGCATTTTAGAAGGATTTCATGAATTAGGGTTTGAAATGCATATCAGTGAGGTTGATGTCCGTTTGGGATTCTGAGTATGGGAATAGCTCCGTATGGTGATTCTGGAATTGGGAGCGTGATCAGAAGTGAATTTGGATGTCCGTAGGTCATTTTGGAGTCATTTGGCTAAAGATAGAAATTTGAAGGTTTTCGGGAAATCCGACCGGAAGTGGAAGTTTTAATATCGAGGTCTGAATGCGATTCCGGAAGTTGGAGCAGGTCCGTAGTGTTGAATATAACTTGTGTGCCAAATTTAAGGTCAATCCGACATGATTTGATAGGTTTCGGCATCAGATGTAGAAGTTTGAAATTCGAAGTTCTTAAAGAATTGGATTTGAGTGAGATTCGTGATTTCGGCGTTGTTTGATGTGATTTGAGGGCTCAAGCAAGTCCGTGTTATATTTTGGGACAGGTTGGTGTGATTGGACAGGGTCCCAGGGGCTTCGTGAGGATTGCGGGTGGTTAAACGAATCAAAGTTGAAGTTGGAAAAAGGGCTGAAGCTGCTGTCATCTAGTGTAACCGCACCTGCGAGGATTTGGCCGCAGGTGCGGCTTGGGCGCCACAGGTGCGATAGTTGGTAGGCTTGGCTGGGGATCGCACCTGCGATGGACTTTCCGCACCTGCGAAGCCGCAGGTGCGGACAGTGGGGTGCAGGTGCGATTTGGCTGAAGTTGAGGAAAACCGCAGGTGCGAGAGATTTGGTCGCACCTGCGAGATCGTACGTGCGGAGGAAGGACCGCAAGTGCGGAAATCGACCTGGGCAGAATATTTTAAAATGAGAATTTGGGGTTCATTGACTTCATTTTTCATGGTTTAGGCGATTTTGGGAGAGCCTTTCAAGGGAGATTTCACCAAGCATGAAGAGGTAAGTGATTCCTTCTCATTTCCAAGTTGAATAAAAGACTATATGCATGGAAATTGGTAGGAAATTGGGGTTTTTGAAGAAAAAAGCTAGAAAATGTAAATTTGGATTGTAGCCACGAATTGAGCATGAATATTTGAGTAAATTATATATTTGAGTTAGTAAGGCTATGGGTAGAATGTATCTTCGAGAAATTTCAGATTCCGGGCACGTGGGCCTGAGGGAATTTTGGACATTTCTCCGAGCGGGTTGGGAAAGTATATAATCTGAATTTGTTGCGGGTATTAGGATGAATTTGCATTGCTTTGTCATTTATGTGGTAGTTTCAGAGCGTTGTGCGTCCGTCAGAGTCATCGGAAAGGCTTGGAAGTCGGTGTTGGAATGTCGGAGCGAGGTAAGTCTCCTTTCTAACTTTGTGAGGGGGAATTGTCCCCCTATGTGAATTAATTAAGTATGTGCTATTTTCTTCCGGGGCTACGTACGCATGAGGTGACGGGAGTCTGTGCGTAGCTACTACTATGCCATGTCCGGGTAGCCTAGGACCCACTAGCATGCCCTACCTGTTGTACCTGTGATCTGTCTATGATGTTAGATTGCTAATATAATCGAAATTGTAATTTAATGACTAAGGAAGATTAGAGTTTATTTTCTAAATCATCAAAAAAAGAAAAGAATTTATTTCCTTCACGGCAATTGTATTTTCGAATAAGGTTGTGTTATTAAACGTTATATAAAACTCGGCAAGTGAATTTTGAAAAAAGGGATTTAAATACTATTTGTGGTTTTTAAAAGAGAAATCAGTCATTTACTTGAGTATTTGTGTTCCCGGCGTGTTCGGGGTGGATTGTTGATTGTGCATGTCTGCATGTGATCGCTTCACAATTTAGATTCCGCGAGCGGAGTGTTATTTCCCCTACTCTCATGGGAGCAGGCCGTACACCACGGCGGTTTAGAATGCACTTTTTGTAGGGGCCGTTCCTTCCTCGGCAGTGCATAGTTATGATTATTATATTGAGAGGTGCACTTATGGGACGAGCCGTTCGATCCTCGGCAGTGCACAGAGAGGATTATTATATTGAGAGATGCACTTTTGGTACGGGCCGTTCGATCCTCGATAGTGCATAGAGGTTGAGAGATGCACTTTTGGTACGGTCTGTTCGATTCTCGGCAGTGCATAAATATGTGTACTTTGTGGTGAGGTGCACTTTTGGTACGGGCCGTTCGATCCTCGGTAGTGCACGGGCATGGCTATCTTGTAACTCTGGCCGGTTGTCTTACCTTTGTGTGCGCATGGGTATTTGGTACTATTCTATTGGTATTGGCTTGACATGTATTTGGGAAAAAGGAAAGTGTACATTGTTGTTTATTCTCAGTGGTTACCTGGATTTCTATACTTGATATGAACTCGCTGCTCACTGTCTTACATGTCTACTGTATTTCATCATATTCTGTCATATATTATATTATCGGACCCTAGTAAGTGTCTAATTTGACCTCTCGTCACTACCTCTCTGAGGTAAGGCGGGCGACTTACTGAGTACACTTTATTTTTGTACTCATACTACACTTGCTGTGCATTTTATTGCACATGTACTTTCATAGCAATGTGGAGGATTCAGAGATTTAGGCGAGCTGCATCATCCGGAGGCGACCCGCAGCTGACAGAGTCTCCTTCGGACTGTATTTATTCATTTAAATTACCTTGTCTAGTTGTATTTTGGACAGGCTTGTAATGATTGTTGAATTCTTAGAAATTGCTCATGTACTTGTAACACCGGGTTCTGAGTTATGTATTGGGATATAATTGCTTAAGTGTAATCTTTAAATTATTGTTTTTAATTAACAGACTTTTATTTGGTTAATATGTAATTTAGGAAAAAGAAATGTTTTCATAAATGTTTTAAAACCGGAAAGTTGTTTCAATTAATCAATGAGTTGGCTTGCCTGACATGGACGTCCGACGCCATCACAACCTTAGGGATTTTGGGTCGTGACAACATGGTATCAGAGCGCTAGGTTCCTGTAGGTCTCACGAGTCATGAGCAAGTCAAGTAGAGTCTTGCGGATCGGTAGGGAGACGTCTTTACTTATCTTCGAGAGGCTACAGGGCTGTTAGGAGTACTTCCCTTCTTGATTCTTCATCGTGCGAGTTGATTCCTTTGAGGCTTATGCCTATGTTCATTCCTACTCAATCTTACACGTCCCGAAGCGCTTGCTATGGATCAGGAAATTTGAGGAATGGAAATGGTGTTACGAATGTAATTCGAGATGCTTCCATGTGTAAATGGTCGTGGTTGTTGTTATGGCCCTGTGAAAGGGTAGTATGTTGTTTCAGTTCATAGCTGCATTTCTGGGAGCCTTAAGGCTATGCTCAGGTAGTGATGATGTTTGAAATTAATCGTCGCGTGATGTCGATATGTTGATGGAATGTTTGCCCGTTTCTTGGGAGAGATGAATGGTTTGAAGGGAGGTCTCCTCAGAGTGTGATTTCGATTTCAGTGCTTTTGTGCCGGCAGGGGAATGGCATTTGGGTTATGAATGGTCCGGTTGGGGTTGATAAGGCAGTAAGACTTGGTGTCTTCAAGTGAGATGGGATATGCACCTGTGACGTGTAGTCGTTGTCATTGATCGAATGGAATGTGTTAATTTTGTCGGCACTATGGTTTCTTCGGTTGCGTGAGGTCAGAGTATTGAGAAGAAGTATTGAAGAATGTGGTTGGCAAAGAATGATCCTGGAATGAGGCTAGGGGGTGGTCCCATTTCTAGGAGGCCAGGTGTAAGAAGCGGAAGTCGAGCAGTTGCAAAGTGGGGGAGCGGAAACACAGCTTGGAATTTGAAGATATTTGTCGAGCATTAATGGGTGTCCATGAGGAGCGGATATACTAGTAAGTTGATAAACGAAGCAGGGCATAGGATGGGATATTGAGGTCGCAGAGAGCGTGCATTTCAGCGTCGTTGGAAGGTGCCTGCGAGTGATTTCTACAGGTGGGTTGTCTTTTGGGGATAGGTTAGCAATGGCGGTGTTGGCAGGTTCTGTGAGGGGTCCTAGTGGCTAGTCGGTAGGAGATAGAATGTGTGGATGATGCTAGAGAATTCGAGTATTTAGGGAGTGC
>MDKJ01338273.1:0-29735 GCA_005239525.1 Nicotiana knightiana | reverse complement strand
AAAAAAAAAAAAAAAAAAAAAAAAAAATTCCCTAACTCCCCCACTTCTCACGTCTACTCACACCCACACCACTACACATTCACACACACGTTCTCAACCCTCACCCTTCTAAAATATATATATACACAACATACTCACATACACAAGGGGGGGAGGGGGGGATGAGTGATCTTCCAAGCCATAGTGGGTTCACTTAACTGCTTTAGAATCCTTATTTTTGCCTTACTATCAATCCGAGTTTTCCGTTGAAGCAGCCGACTAGTTTTTTCCGGTCGAAGGTTCCTGTTTGGTTGAGTTAGATTGTTGTCCATTTTATCTGCTATATACATTACCGAAGTTACCTTTAATTGAAAAGGCTCTACATCAAGGTCTATCTCTTCTACTCACTCTCTGCTTGAAACGAATAATATTTGCTTGATTGTCTGATTCATGATCCTCTACGTTATTCAATGTAAAAAATAGATTTAAACTTGAATTGTTATTTGATTTTTTATTTCTCATGTGTTTGTTATTCTCTGTTGTTGACAGTGACGTGTTGATTTAAGGATGAAGGAGAGGAGTATAGTTTATTTATTCTAATTTCACACTTGAGAAGTATAAGTTTTAAAATTGGAAGTGGAAGTATTTGATAAGGATTTAGTTTTTACATTTGAAAAGGATTTGGTTTAAATTCGCTTAAGCAGAGGTGGACCGTGGGTGTTAAATTAATGAGATTTTCGTTTAAGGTGGTTTGTTTTGTTTATCCGGATAGAATCGCTAGTAGCAATGCTTTAGGCGCGACTTAATCTATTATCGTGATTGTGTACACGTTTGTGTGGTATAATTACTATTTTCGAAAAAAAAAAAAATCAAAGTACGTATTCGCGTGACTTTGACCGAAAAACCTCAAATGAAAATAAAGTGTCATTAGTTGTGTACACGTACGCGTGACATGACTCAAACACACCAAATAAAATGAGTACATGTACGCGTGACTCATCGCAAGATAATTTAATAAACATGAATAATCAATCAATAAAAAGCGGTAAAAGTGACAATGCACACGAGTTCTAAAATACGTAATTAAATAATTTAATTAAGCTAGGTATGATTAAAGCGACCGTGCTAAAACCACGGAACTCGAGAATACCTAACACCTTCTCCCGGGTTAACAGAATTCCTTACCCGATCTTCTGATTTCGCAGACTTTAGAACATAGTCAAATTTTCTCAATTTGAGATTTTAAATAAATCGGTGACTTGAAACACCAAAACTCAATTCCAAGTGACGACTCTAAATAATAAATAATCCCTTTTCAAAACGTCACTTTAATTGAAAAAAATCTTCTTCACCAACCTCGTAATAAGGTTGTAGGGCCAAAAAAGGTGTGACATTCATTGTTTGTATGATTATGTGTTTTAAAGGGAAGAAGTGATTTATGTAATGACCCAACCGGTTATTTTGAGCTCTAGCGCGTCATTTGACAATTTGAGGCCATGAACAGCTTCACTTAAGGTATTATGGCTTGTACGCATGCCCGAAATTGAAGTTTAGGGAGTTCGGAATTGATTTGGAAAAGGAATTATCACTTCGGAAGCCTTAAGTTGAAAGAATTGAATAAGATCGAATTTTTAGGTACCTCAGAATCGGGATTTGAAGGTTCCAACAAGTTCTTATGATGATTTTGGACTTGGGCGTATTTCCGCATTGGGTTTTGGGTTGCCCTGGAGCGTTTCGGCGTCTATTGTGGAAGTTGGCATTTTGGAAGAAATTCAAAAATTTGGGTTAAAGTGCATTTCAATGTTATCGATGTCCGTTTGAGATTTCGAGTTTAGAAATAGCTCTGTATGGTGATTCTGGTATTGAGAGCACGCCCGGATATGAATTTGGAGGTCGGTAGGTCATTTCGGGGTCAATTGGCGAAACTTAGAAATTTGAAGGTTTTTGAGAAGTTTGACCGGAAGTGGACTTTTTGATGTCGAGGTCGAATTCCGATTCCGAAAGTTGGAGTAGGTCCATAATGTTAAATGTGACTTGTGTGCAAAATTTGAGGTCAATCAGACGTGATTTGATAGGTTTCGGCATCGAATGTAGAAATTGGAATTTCTTAGTTTCATTAGACTTGAATTGGGGTATGATTCGTGTTTTTAGAGTTGTTTGATGTGATTTGAGGCCTCGACTAAGTCCGTGATATGTTTTGAGACTTGTTGGTATGTTCGGACGGGGTCCTGAGGGGCTCGGGTGAGTTTTGGGGTGGTTTCGGACAATTTCTAGGCTATCTTTAGCTACTGGTTTTTGGCTACAGCAGTGTGCTATGAGATCGCGGGGAGTTGGTCGCAATCGCGATGAGTAAAATGAGAGAAAATGGCCAATGAATCGCGATCACGGACGGCCTTTCGCGATCGCGTAGAGAAAATTTTTTGCTGCACTGACCCGACTTTTGAAGCTTGTATCTTGCAATCTATAAGGAATTTGGAGATGATCCAAAAATGAAAGTTGTAGACCTTTGTGCCTAGTTTTTAGAAAATCAAACAATTTGCAATTTGGAGTTTTTTACAAAAGTTTATGACCATTATACTAGAGTTTTTGGGAAGAGCTGGGCGTTTGTTCTTCGCGATCGCGAAGGAAATATTTTGGGCTGAGAAAAGTTGTTCTTCGCGATCGCGATGAGTAAATACCTGGGCAGAAGTTATATATCTAGGTTTTGGCCATTTTTAGCATATTTGGAGCTATGGAGCTCGGATTAAAGCGATTTTTGAGGTGATTTTCACCATATGGAATGAGGTAAGTGCTTTCTTCACAATGTTGAGCTAAATACATGAGTATATATGGATTAGAACATGGAAATTAGTGGAAATTGTGGGGTATTGGTAGAAGACCTAGAAATTGGTATTTTTGAATTTTTGACCACGAAATTGGACATGGAATTGGGAATAAAATATATATTTGAGTTCGTAATGTTATGGGTAATCTTTATCTTCGAAATTTTTTGGAAACACGTGGGCCCGGGATGATGTTTATCGACTTTTCGATCGGAGTTAGAAATTATTATAAATTGGATTATAATGGGTATTTGAGCATATATTAATGGTTTGCATAATTATTGGCTAGTTTTGGAGCATTGTGCATCGATTTGTGTAATCAAATGGGCTTGGAAGCCGGTTATGGAACTTCGAAGCGAGGTAAGTCTCCTTTCTAACCTTGTAAGATGGAAATTAACCCATAGTGAACTAAATTATTAGGTGCTTCTATTTGTGTGGGCTACGTACGCACGAGGTGACGAGAGTCCGTACGTAGCCACTAGTTATGCCTATGTATGGGTAGTTTTAGGCTTATATCATGCTTTGTTGTTATTATATTTGATTTATGTTTATTGTTTTCTTTGAGGAGGAGCTGGATTGAGCATGATTATTAAATTTTTGAAATGAGTCAAAAATTGTTATAAAAATGGGAATCTTGAAAGTATTCATTGAAATTTCATATTTTGAAAAGAAATGGAAGAATACTTTAATAACTTGAGAAATTTATGTGTAATAGCATCGCATGTATGATTCACAAGCGGGGTATTTCCTTCTACTACTCTCATGGGAGCAGTTCGTTCGCCTCAGTAGGTTAATAGATGCATCTATGGTTGGCATTGTTCGACTCTTCGGCAGTGCACATTTTATTATTTTGTTGGATCGGGCTGTACGACCTCGACATTATTTGTGCATGCTATTTGCTTGGTACTTTCTGTGATTGAACTGCTTAAATGCCTTGAGATATAGGTTATTAACTGAACTGACAGAAACTGAATTTTTAATTATGAAAGAAGCTGTCACTTCATGTTGTTATCTATTTTTTAATCATGACATTCATGTCTAGAGTCACATTTAATCATATTAATTTGACCCTAGAAAGTTTCAAGTCGACCTCTCGTCACTACTTCTTCGAGGTTAGAGGGGATACTTACTGGATACACGTTGTTTTGTACTCATACTACACTTGCTGTGCATTTTGTTGCACATGCACATCCATGTCTAGTGGCCTAGTTTGGCGCACGACATGGTTGATACAGAGACTTAGGTGAGCTGCACCTCTCGAGACGAGCCGCATCCAACAGAGTCTCGTTTAGAGTACTGTATTGTATTTTCTTTACTGTCCAATTGTATTTCGAACGGTTATTGTATTACTTTTTACTTCCAAGAAATTTCTCATGCACTTGTGACACCGGATTCTGGGATGTACACGGGATTAGTTAGTATTGAAAATTGGTTAAACATATTATTATTTACTCGGTGAAGTTCATTATTTATTGATCAATGCAAGGAAAGGAAATGATTTCAAAAATACTAAAATAAAAATTTAATTAACTTCTTGGTGTTGGCTTGCTTGATAGTGATGTCTGGTGCCATCACGACCCTTAGTGGATTTTGGGTCGTGACAACATGGTATCAGAGCACTAAGTTCCCTTAGGTCTCACGATCCATGGGCAACTCTAGTAGAGTCTTGCGGATCGGTACGGAGACGTCTGTAGTTATCCTCAAGAGGCTACGGGATTGTTAGGAGCACTTCCCTTCTTGATTCCTCATCGTGCGAATTGATCCTTTTGAGGCTTGTACTTTTATTTCTTTCCTATTCAATCTTATACGACGTGAGGCACTTGTTATGGATTGAGAATCGAGGAATTGTCATGGTATTATGGATATGGTGCAGGATGTTTCTACATGCGTATTTGATTGGGCTATAACCGTTGTCTTTCGGAAGGCCGTCCTGTCGTTTCAGCTCAGCATCCGTATTACCTAAGGTTTTGAGATTTGGCATTGAGTTTTATTACAATTCGTGTGTTTCTATCACACAGTGTTTGTGTAATGGTAGGATTCTTATTTAGGCGTCGAGGCAGTGAATGACCTGAAAGGATGTTTTACACAGTGCATGATTCAGAGATTCAGTATTCTATTTTCGGCGGAGGAAAGACAACCGGACTAGTGATGTTCAGATTTGGGTTGATGGAGTAACGAGGCTTGGTATTTTCGAGCATGGTATAGTTCTCAATTGTGATGTGGTGTCATAGTCCTTGTTGAACGCGTTAAGGTTCACCAAGGCTATGGCCTTCTTCAATTTGCCTTCGGGGTAGGGTATTGTGAAAGGGTAAGATACGGTCGTCAGAGATAGCGGAGTGTAGCGATTTCAGAATTGAATTGGTACTTCTAGTAATGATGGCTCGAGAAAGATGATCTTCTAAGAAGTTTAGAGTTGGTAGCGGCTCATTTGTTCGTGTGTTACGAAGATGGATTCGGATTTAGGTCAACAATTGGGCGACGAAGGACAAGGAAAGACATGTGGGAGGCGTTTTGTGGTGGTTGAATTTCTAGAAGGTCAAGTGTGAAAAGTGGAAGTCAAGGAATTGCTTAAAGGAGAGGGTCGAACCAAAGTGAGAGAGTTGAAAAGTAACATATGAGTTTTGTGGTAGGATGGTCACACGCGTTGAGGAAAGTTTGGTGCCATTTGGGAAATTCATGGTGGACAGTGACTAGGTCCACGAATTTTTATTTGGGTGCAACATGGCTTCGAGTTTGGAATGCATTTTTGGACTTTTAGTTGATATCAATGGGGAAGAAAGAACCTTGGTGGGTCTCAGGGTTATGTAATTGTGGCTTCAAGCTAAGTGGGAGAGCCCCACCGTCTATGATTGTACTGCATGGTTCTCTACTTGTGTGTTTTCGGGTTATCAGCGTATTGATGAGTTATTACAGCTAAGGTAAAAGAGCATAAATGGTAATTTGAGCAAAGTAATTGATAATGGTGTGTTATAGTTGGCTTTATTGACTCATTTTCGGGCCTTGGGAAGATTAAGGATTTATGCTTCATACAGAGGAGATTTACAAGGGAAGTTATTAAGTCGGGTGCTTTATTAAGATGGGTGTTCATGTGTTGAGCCTTGGAGTTGATTATATTCGTGACTAAGCCAGAGTGGGTGACTCTCAACAACGGTCCTAGTGAATTCAAAGGTTTAAAGTTCGGTGCCTAAGGATTTCAAACCTGCGGTATGGTTAAGAACTGAGCTTTTTAGCGGCTTATGATAAGATGCACGAAATGTTCTATGATATTTTCGACTTTTAGAGTCGCATTCAGAATTATCAAAATGACTTCGAATTCGTAGAGTAATTTTTAGTATGGGTGTACTAGTTAAGGATGCGAATGTGCGTGTAAAGAGGGCATGAAACGGTTCATGGGTTTGGAGACAATGTGGTCTCGTGGAACGAGGATACTCAGGATGAGTGCGAATTGAGTTGTTATGTGTTGGCTGGAGTTTTCATTATTTCTAAGTCAAGTTAAGGATAAGTTAGAAGAAGTCAGGCATGTTAGCCATGGTTGAAGAAGTCAGGCATGTTAGCCATGGTTGAATTGGCATGATGGTGGCGGTGATCAGTACCTCCAGTGTGATTAGGTTATGCATGTGGTTTGTGGCGGTATGTGCGAGGCTTGACGACCGTCGTAATCGATTTTATTTGGAAATATCCAAGTATTTTGGCCTGTTGTATGAAGGCGGATACCAGAAGTGATATGGTGGTTTAGACCAATACTTGAGGATTTGAATGTTCTGCGGTTATGAGAATTCACTCGTGTTTTGTTATGATTCTCTTGGAATGAGTTAGGTAAAAAGCTTCTATGTGATAAAGTGTTCACCCTAATAGTGGTTCAAGAGTTATGATGAAATTATTGTGCTATCACATATTGGCATGTTAGGTGCAGTGAGCGGTATGAAATTTGGAAGCGAGGATCAAGGTTGCGGTTCAGTGTTGGCAAGGATGTCACGAGCTCAGATGAGCAGGAAAGGGATTTGAATGCATAGAGTAAGCTGGTATTGTCTTCAGCATCACCTGAGATCGGTGATTTGTGAAAGAGGCCTTGCATCCTGGTTATGGATCCTTGATTTGCTGTACAGCGTTAGTGTGACTGGTGGAATGGATGTGCAGATCTGTTACCTTGTGTGGAAGGTCGTGGAAGCATATCTCACGGGAAGATTGTACAAGTGTGACATTGTAGTCACTCGATTGATTGAAGATTTAAACCGAGTATGAAAAATGTGTAATATCGCTTATTTGAGAATTTATTCCTAGAGGCCGCTTGATTCATTTGGTTGCGGAATGTGGAAGTTTTCTATGGTTATGACGGTTGCTCTTGTGTGTTATGAAAAATGGAGGTTATTAGAGACCCTTGAAAGGTTAATATCCTAGTACGGTGCGATCAGAATTGGCTGGAGGTCTGTGGATGGATTTAAATATGATTATGGGCTGTATGTGAGTCAGATGTGTTCATTTTAGTATAGCGCTCCTCATGGAGGGGTATTAGAACATTGGATGTTGTTCCATCGTCAGCTATTTCATGTAATATTATGTTGTGCCGTGTGAGTTGTGAAACGGCTTGATAAATTTCTTATGTGTTGAGGTGTCGCATAGTGATGGTGTTATGTGAGCAGGATGGCTCTTGAGATTCAGATCATATATAGCACCTCATTTGTTCTTGAGTTTTGTAGCTTATGGCACTATATGTCTCCCCAGGGATGGTATTGTGCACTTAGCGTTGCTTGTGACCGATATTCAGTATTTTGTAGTAATGAGAAATTTAGCTCGGTGTGTATTATGTGAATTTTATGTGTGGATCGGGTGGCAAGCCGCCACGGGTATGTTATTTGGATCGGGCAACAGTGTGATGTTGAGTACGATTTTCTATATTCTATTTTTGTGTGTTTTGCTCCCATTTTCTGAGGAAAGTTCATATTAGTGCGTAAGTTGAGTAGTCCCTTCCAGAGTTCATTTTCTTTATGTATCGCGTTTGAGTTGTGGCCTATTGGCATATTGTGGCATCATATGAGACTTTTGGTCATGTCTGGGGTGGCTTACTGCCTGAGCAGCTCGTACTGGGTGAGACAAGATTATTTGATCTGGGATCGGTGCAATCAGATTAAATGAAGTGTATTAAAGAGCAAATTCCATTATTGATTCAGAATGAAGTGATAGCTCTTGTCAGAAGTATAAGCTCAATGATTTGTTGAATCGGCAATTGGTTATGAAATTCTACAAATATCTTTCGTCGTGGCGATCATGTAAAAGTTGGGGCAAGATGTATATAGGTCATGAGATGCATTGGGAGCATCAGATTCGTGGAATTTAGGCTATTATGATCAGAGAATGTTATTATGGTCCTGTGAATGAAGTGGCGCATGTGGATCAACAAAGGTATGCAGTCATGTTCTGGTACATCATGTGGTGATTGATACGGTGTTCGAATGTTGAAAGTTGGCCCGGTGGAGAGTTCCGGATGTTGGAATTTGGCTCTAAGGCTCATTTGACTAAATAAAAGGGAAAATCTTCAGATTGACTCGGGCCAATGTACTCAACTGGGTTATGGTAGCACGGGTAGGTGCACGAGGTGTTAAATAGTGATTTTGGACAGCTCCTGCGCGGTTCTTAGCACGTTCGAGGATGAACATATGTTTAAGTGAGAGAGAATGTAACGACCCAACTGATCGTTTTGAGCTCTAGTGCGTCGTTCGGTAGTTTGAGACCATAAGCAGGTTCAATTTAGGTATTATGACTTGTACGCGTGGTCGAAATTGTAGTTTAGGGAGTTAGGAGTTGATTTGGAAAGAGAATTCTCATTTCGGAAGCCTTAAGTTGAAAGAATTGACTAAGATCAAATTTTTGGATAAAAGACCTCATAATCGGTATTTGAAGGTTCCAACAGGTTTGTATGATGATTTTGGACTTAGGCGTATGTCCGGATCGGGTTTTGGGTGGCCCTGGATCATTTCAGCATCTATTGGGGAAGTTGGCCTTTTGGAAGAAATTCATAAATTTGGGTTGAAGTGCATTTCAATGTTATCGATGTCCATTTGGGATTCCGAGTTTGTGAATAGCTCCATGTGGTGATTCTGGTATTGGGAGCGCATCCGGATATGAATTTGGAGGTCCATAGGTCATTTCGGGGTCAATTGGCGAAAATTAGAAACTTTAAGGTTTTTGAGAAATTTGACCGGAAGTGGACTTTTTGATGTCGGGGTCGGATTCCGATTCCGGAATTTGGAGTATGTACAAAATGTTGAATGTGACTTGTGTGCAAAATTTGAGGTCAATCAAACGTGATTTGATAGGGTTCGTCATCGAATATAGAAATTGGATTTTCTTAGTTTCATTAGACTCGAATTGGGGTATGATTCATGTTTTAGAGTTGTTTGATGTGATTTGAGGCCTCGACTAAGTCTGTGATATGTTTGTGACTTATTGGTATGTTCGAACAGGGTCCCGAGGGGCTCGTGTGAGTTTCGGGGTGGTTTCGGACCATTTCTAGGCCATTTTTAGCTGCTGGTTTTTGGCTACAGAAGTTTGCTACGCGATCGAGGGGAATTGGTCGCGATCGCAATGAGTAAAATGAGAGAAAATGGCCAGTGAATCGCGATCGTGGACGGCATTTCGCGATCGCGTAGAGAAAAGTTTCTGCTATATTGACCCGACTTTGGAAGCTTGTATCTTGAAATCTATAAGGAATTTGGAGATAGTCCAAAATTGAAAGTTGTAGTTATTTATGTCTAGTTTTCAGAAAATCAAACAATTTGCAATTTGGAGTTTTTTGCAAAAAATTATAACCATTATACTAGAGGTTATCGGGAAGAATTGGGCATTTGTTCTTCGCGATCGCGAAGGGAAAATTTTGGGCTGAGAAAAGTTGTTCTTCGCGATTGGGAGCGTTTTTCACGACCGCGATGAGTAAATACCTGGGCAAAAGTTATATATCGAGGTTTTAGTCATTTTTAGCATATTTGGAGCTATGGAGCTCGGATTGAAGCGATTTTTGAGGCGATTTTTACCATATGGAATGAAGTAAGTGATTTCTTCAATATTTTGAGTTAAATACATTAGTATATATGGATTAGAACATGGAAATTAGTGGAAATTGTGAGATTTTGGTAGAAGACTTAGAAATTGGTATTTTTGGATTTTGACCACGAAATTGGACATGGAATTGGGAATAAAATATATATTTGAGTTCGTAATATTATGGGTAACTTTTATCTTTGAAAATATTCGGAATTCGGGCACGTGGGCCCGAGGATGATTTTTATCGACTTTTCGATCGGGGTTAGAAATTGTTATAAGTTGGATTCTAATGGGTATTTGAGCATATATTAATGGTTTGCATAATTATTGGCTAGTTTTGGAGCGGTGTGCATCGATTTGAGTCATCGGAATGGAACTTCGGAGCGAAGTAAGTCTTCTTTCTAACCTTGTAAGAGAAAAATTAACCCCATAGGTGAACTAAATTATTAGGTGCTTCTATTTGTGGGGGCTACGTACGCACGATGTGACGAGAGTCCGTACGTAGCTACTAGTTATGCCTATGTCCGGGTAGTTTTAGGCTTACATCATGCTTTGTTGTTATTATATTTGATTTATGTTTATTGTTTGCTTTGAGAAGGAGCTTGATTGAGCATGCTTATTAAAATTTTTTGAAAGGAGTCGAAAATTATTATAAAAATGGGAATCTTGAAAGTATTCATTGAAATTTCATATTTTGAAAAGAAATGAAAGTGTCACGACCCAATTTACCCTCCGAAAGGTATCGTGACGGCACCTAGTCTCTATGACTAGGTAAGCCAAAAACTAGCAGAAATGACAGGATCAATAAAATAAAGACAGTAAAGATATAAAGTAGATGTAACGTAGCTACTCAGCATATACATTTATACTTCCCAAAACCCGGAATGTCACCATAGTCACAAGCTCTTTACTAAATGTAGCTCTATACAATGAAACAACGGAAAAATATACAAGTCTTCTATGCCTATAATAGAGTAGAAGGGGACTCGTAGGATTCTGCGGACGTGGAAAAACTACCTTGCGGTCTCCTAGATGCTGGTAGATAACTCTTAACCACGAAACTGGGTGTTGGTACCTGGATCTGCACATAGGGAAAACATGCGCAAGAAAGGGCGTGAGTAATCCACATTCGGTACTTCGTAAGTGCCAAGCCTAACCCCAATCAAGTAGTGATGAGGTCAGGTTAAGGCCCTACTGAGTTATAAGAACAAGTCAATATATATAATTTTAAAAATAGTGAAATGCAGATAAGCAATGGTAACAGGATTAAAGAAGATGGAAAGGTTTAATAACAGAAAGAGAGCCCTCGGCTCAGCACAACATATATCTCAACAGTAAACGTGCAATGCAATACACGGGGAAATCTCCCGGATCTCGGTCCTTAGTCCCACATTAAATATGCTATGCAGTACAGGGGGAAAGCTCTCGGATCTCTGCCCGTAGTCCCAATTTAAATATGCATTTCAGTACAGGAGGAAAGCTCCCGGATCTCGGTCCGTAGTCCCAATTTAAACATGCAAACAGAAGTACGTCAATTATGGCTCAACTAAACAGTCCAGGAAGAATGACAGGTAAGAATAGAGTAAAAATGCCTAAGTATGATGTGACTAGTAGAAAATAAGGGGAAATCAAGTCAAAACAGGTAGGCATGCTTACACTTAGGCTATTTACTCAATTAAGATAGGAAACAATAATATATGAATGAAAATGAGCGTTTTCATGGGAGAAAATAGGATTTTAGCAACAATGACCCGTGTACGCACTCGTCACCTCGCGTCCACGGCGTCCACATACAAAAATTAGTATAAAAATGCCTAAGGGAAGATCCCTAACACAGAATTAGGCAAACCACTTACCTAGAATGCGCTAATCAACTCAAAACCAAGCTTTTGCCACGAGTATCTGACTCCGGGTAGCCCAAATCTATTCAAATCGATTGCATGGTGTAAATATCACTTCAAGGGAATAAAATAGCTAATTATTTATAAGCTAATACGCGAATTTAGGAAATTTGCCTAAAACGTCCCCAGGGGCCACGTCTTGGAATCGGGTAAAATTTATATTTTTCGGACACCCATTCACTCGCGAGTCTAACCATATAAGAATCTCTCAAATTGGAGGTCAAATACCCAATCAAAACTCAATAATTCGGTCTATGAAGTTCATCCCATTTTCCCCATAATTTTCTAAATTAAAGGTTGAATTTAAGATTGGAATCATGGAATTTGATCTATAAGGGATAGAAAATCACTTACCCAAGTTACCCAGGTGCAAAAGTCTTCAAAAATTGCCCTTCCCGAGCTTTGAAATTTGAAAATACGAAAAATAGCATAAACCCTCAGATTTGGGGTTTTAATATTCTGCCCAGGCATTTGCCTTATGCGATCGCGTAAAATCAGTCGCGATCGCGGAGAGTAATGAAACACGCGCCTGAAATTCTTTCATCACGATCGCGATTAAAGGTCTGCGATCGCAAACCTTTTGACCCTACAACAATGCGATCGCGGCGGAGTCCACACGGCCGCATGAGCAAAACACTGCATCTCCTCCAGCCTTAGGATACCTTACGCAATCGTGATCCTGGGCGTGCGATCGCGGAAACCAACTGACTAGAACAATGCGATCGCGGCTGGACTTTTGCGATCGCGAAGCACAAACTCTGACCACCTCCACCTGACACTACGCGATCGCGGACTTATTCACGCGATCACAGAGAACACTCAGCTGCTGCTGAAAAACCAGAAAAACCAGCAAAGGACTTAGGCCAAAATATGCCCGTTTGGGCACCCGAAACACACCCGAGGCTCCCGAGACCTCAACCAAACCTACCAACCAACCCTAATACCTCATTCAAACTTGGTCGATCCTTAAAAACACATATCATAACATCAAAATCATCAATTATGCATAGATTCAAGTCTAAGAACTTAGGAAATTTCTAGAATTCACATCTGACGCCGAAACACGTCTAAACTCATCCGAATGACCTCAAATTTTGCACACAGGTCATAAACGACATTACGAACTTGTTGTCACTTTTAGAAATCCATTCCGAGTCCGATATCCAAATCTCACCTATCAGACCGAAATCACCGAATTTCTAACTTTCGCCAATTCAAGCCTAAATCCACAACCGACCTTGAAAACACATTCCGAGCACGCTCCTAACCCTGAAATCACCCAACGGAGCTAACGGATTCAATGAAATTCCATTCCGGATCCATCTTCACATAGCTATAGCTACGACCAGATTTCTAAAGCTAAATTCCATATTTATGGACTACGTGTCCAAAATCACCCCGGATTTCATCACTCAACGCACCGGCAAGTTCCAATAACATAAATAGACATGGAGAAGCAGTAAATAGGGGATCGGGGCGCAAATTCTTAAAATGACCGACCGGGTCGTTACATCCTCCCCCTCTTAAGAAAATTGTTCGTCCTTGAACGAGCATAGAAACGTACCTGGAGCTGGGAAAAAATGAGGGTACTGGCTCCGCATATCCTGCTCGATCTCCCAAGTCGCCTCCTCGACTGGCTTACTCCTCCGCCGAACCTTTACTGACGCAATATCCTTTGACCTGAGCTTTCTACCTGCCTGTTCAATATAGCCACAGGCTCCTCAACATATGATAGATCCTTTTCCAATTGAACTGAGCTGAAGTCCAATACATGAGTCGGGTCACCGTGATACTTCCGGAGCATGGAGACGTGGAACACCGGATGAACCCCTGCTAGGATGGGAGGCAGGGCTAGCTCATAAGCAACATCCCCAACACGTCGCAACACCTCAAAAGGGCCAATAAATCTTGGACTTGTCTTGCCTTTCTTTCCGAACCTCATGACGCCCTTCATAGGCGATACCCGAAGCAAAAGCCAATCACCAGCCATAAATTCCAAGTCACGAACCTTCCGATCCGCATAGCTCTTCTACCAGGACTGAGCTGTGCGAAGTCTCTCCTGAATCACCTTCACCTTGTCCAGGGCATCCTGAACCAAGTATGTACCCAAAAATTGGGCCTCGCCCGGCTCAAACCATCCCACTGGAGACCTGCACCGTCTACCATACAATGCCTCATATAGCGCCATCTAAATGCTGGACTGGTAGCTGTTATTGTAAGAAAACTCTGCAAGAGGCAAGAATTGATCCCATGAGCCTCCAAAATCCATCACACAGGCACGAAGCATATCCTCGAGAATCTGAATCGTGCGCTCAGACTGCCCGTCTGTCTGAGGGTGAAAAGTTGTGCTCAACTCTACCCTGGTGCCTAACTCCTGCTGAACGGCTCTCTAGAATCGTGAAGTGAACTGCGTACCTCTGTCTGAAATGATAGATACTGGAATATCGTGGAGGAGAACAATCTCTCTGATATAAATCTCAGCCAACCTCTCCGATGAATATGTAGTCTGTACCGGAATGAAATGGGTTGATTTGGTCAGCCGATCCACAATCACCCAAATAACATCATGCTTCCTCAAAGTCCTAGGAAGTTCAATCACAAAGTCCATGGTGATCTGCTCCCATTTCCACTCTGGAAGCTCAATCTGCTGCAGTAACCCTCCCGGTCTCTGGTGCTCACATTTGACCTGCTGACAGTTGAGACACTTGGTTACAAACTCTGCTATATCCTTCTTCATCCTTCACCACCAATAGTATTATCTCAGATCCTGGTACATCTTTGCGGTACCCGGATGGATGGAATTTCGTGAACTATGGGCCTCCTCAAGAATCAACTCCCGAAGCCCATCTACGTTGGGCACACAGATACAGCCCTGCATCCTCATCACCCCAGCATCTCTTATAGTCACATCTCTAGCATCACCCAGCCGGGATCTATCTTGATGAACCAAAAGGTGGGGATCATCATACTAGCGCGCTCTGATACGGTCATGAAGGGAAGATCGATCAACCACATAAGGTAATACCCGGCAAGGCTCAGAAAGATCCAACCTCGCGAACTGACTGGCTAAGGACTGAACATCTAAGGCTAGAGGCCTCTCAGCTGCATGAAGGTATGCCAAACTCTTCGCCCGGCGACTCAAGGCATCGGCCACCGCATTGGCGTTCCCCGGGTGGTATAATAGTGATTTCATAGTCCTTTAGCAACTCCAACCACCTACGCTGGCGCAAATTTAGATCCTTCTGCCTAAATATGAGCTGAAAACTCCGGCTATCCGTGAATATCTCACAGGGAACACCATATAAATAATGACGCCATATCTTCAGGGCGTGAACAATCGTTGCTAACTCGAGATCATGAACATGGTAGTTTTTCTCATGGACCTTTAATTTCCTGGATGCGTAGGCAATCACCCTACTGTCTTGCATCAACATCGCTCCCAAGACAATCCTCGAAGCATCACAATAAACTGTATAGGATTCGAAACTGGTAGGCAAAACCAACACATGAGCTATAGTCAAGGCTGTCTTGAGCTTATGAAAGATCTCCTCACACTTCTCTGTCCATATAAAAGATGCACCCTTCTGGGTCAGTCTGGTCATAGGCGCGAAAATGGATGAAAATCCCTCCACAAAACTGCGATAATACCCAGCCAAACCGAGGACGGTCTGGGCCAAATCTGAACCACATCCACCTTCTTCGGAACTACTTTTATCCCATCCGAAGACACTACGTGGCCTAGGAATACCACAGAATCAAGCCAAAATTCACACTTAGAAAACTTGGCATACAACTTCTTTTCCCTCAATGTCTGAAGCACGGTCCTCAAGTGCTGCTCATGGTCCTCCTGGGACCTAGAATACACCAGAATGTCATCAATGAACACAATGACGAAAGTATCAAGATAAGGCCGAAATATGTTGTGAATCAGGTGCATGAAGGCCGCTGGGGAGTTGGTCAGCCCGAATGACATAACAAGGAACTCATAGTGGCCATATCTGGTCCTGAAGGCACTCTTCGGGATATCCAATTCCCGAATCTTCAACTGATGATAACCAGAATGTAGATCAATCTTGGAGAACACCCTAGCACCCTGTAACTGGTCAAATATATCATCAATGCGAGGCAATGGGTACCTGTTCTTCACTGTCACCTTATTCAGTTGCCGGTAGTCAATACACATACGCATCGAGCCATCCCTTTTCTTCACAAATAATACCGGAGCGCCCCAAGATGATACACTGGGCCTGATGAATTCCTTCTCAAGCAACTCCTGTAACTGCTCCTTCAACTCCTTCAAATCAGGAGGAGCCATGCGATAAGGAGGAATGGAAATGGGCTGAGTGCCCGGCAACAAGTCAATGTCGTAATCAATGTCTCTATCGGCTGGCATACCCGGAAGATCAGCTGGAAATACATCACAATAGTCCCTGACAACTGGAACTGACTCAACTGTAGGGGTCTTAGTACTAAAATCTCTCACATAAGCCAAATATGCATCACACCCCTTTCCAACCATCCGCCGAGCCTTAAGAAAAGAAATGACTCGGTGGGGAGTATACTCCAAGGAACCTCTCCACTCTAACCTCGAAAATCCTAGCATAACCAGCGTCACGGTCTTGGCATGACAGTCAAGAATAGCATAATAGGGAGACAGCCAGTCCATACCCAATATAACATCGAAATCTACCATACTGGGTAGCAGTAAATCAGCTCTGGTCTCAAAACCATTGATAGTAATCAAACATAACCGATATACGCGGTCCACAACAAGAGAATCTCCCACCGGAGTAGAAACATAAACAGGGGAACTCAAAGAGTCCCGGGCTATCCCGAGATGTGAAGCAAAATAGGAATATACATATGAATATGTAGATCGTGGGTCAAATAATACTGATGCATCCCTATGACAAACGGGAATAATACCTGTAATGACTAAATCTGAAGCAATGGCCTCGGATCGGGCCGGAAGTTCATAGTACTTGGCCTGGCCTCCCCCTCTAGGGCGACCTTGACCTCCCCGACCTCCACCTTGAGATGCCGGAGGTGGTGGGGTAGCAACTAGGGCTGGAAGAATAGCTGGAGGACCTGGTGGAAGATGTGGAGCCTGATAAATCTGAGGGGGTGCACTCTGATAAGCCTGAGGTGGTGCGCCCCTCCTCGCTCTGGGGCAATCTCTGATCATATGATGAGGGTCACCACACTCAAAGCAACCCCTCGGAGGACGTGGCAGCCACTGCTGACTCTAAACTAGCCTGCTGGGCTAACCAGTGATAGCACCTCGAGCAGGAGGCACCTGAGATACTGGTGGTACATAATAAGGCTCCTGAGGTCTAGGAGGAGCTGGAATACCGCTAGCAGCTGGAAGAGTTGAATGAACAAGGCGACTCACAAAACCCCTACCATAACGTGCTACTGGTGCACGAGCTCCTGAAAAATGACAAGTCTCTCGAGACCTCTTGGCCTCTCTCTCCTCCCTGTCCCGGGCTAACATAGTCTCAATCCTCCGGGCAATACTCATGGCCTGATGGTAAGTAATATCGGTCTCCATCTCTCTGGCCATGCTAGTCCGAATACTAGGGTGGAGTCCCTCAATAAAGCGTCGAACCCTCTCTCTGACAGTGACAACCAAAGCTGGTGCATGGCTAGCCAAATCGCTGAAACGGACTGCATACTCTGACAGAGTCATGGCACCCTGGCGTAGCTGCTCAAACTCCACACGCCAAGAATCCCTGAAGCTCTGAGGGTCAAACTCAAGTAAGAACATCTCGGAAAACTGAGCCCAAGTAATTAAAGCTGCCTCGTCTGGGCTACTAAGCTCAAAAGCACGCCCCCACTGATAAGCTACTCCCCTCAGCTGGAAAGCAGTGAAAGAAACCCCACTCATCTCCACAGTACCCATAGTGTGGAGAATGCGATGAAACCCTTCAAGAAAACCCAGGGCGTCATCCGAAGCTAGTCCGCTGAACTCAGGTGGGTGGTACTTCTTGTAACTCTCAAGTCGGAGTTGCTCTACCTCAGGAACAACTATCCTAGTCTCATGCTGAGCTGGAGCTATTGGGGGCATAGGAATATACTCTGGGACCTGCCCAGTATGAACTCTCTACTCAGGAGTACGGGCCGTGGGAGTCTGTGTCCCTCATACGGCCTGGGATGTAGCTAGAGCTATCTGGAGTATACCCGCCTGAGAAAGAGTACAGAAGGCACTCAAGAACTGGGCCAATGTCTCCTAGAGGTCTGGAGTAACAGTAGGGACCTCCTATGCCCCTCCAACTATAGCTGCCGGGGGATCCTCTGCGTCTGCTCTAGCCGGTGCTCGGGCCGCACCACGTGCTCGTCCCCTGCCATAGCCTCTGCCTCTGGTGGTTCTGACTGGGGGATCGGGTGCCTGGTCATCAGTCCGTTCGGTACGGGTATGAACCATATGCAAGCAAGAATAGAATAGAGTTTAAGAATTTGATGTCAGTAACTAGCACGATAAGGAATTTCAAAGAATTTGATTGTTCTTAACAGTTACATAGCCTCTCGAAGATTGATACGGACGTCTCCGCACCGATCCGCGAGACTCTAATAAACCGTCTTGTGACTCGTGACTCCTATGAACCTAGACGCTCTGATACCAACTTGTCACGACCCAATTTACCCTCCGGAAGGTATCGTGACGGCACCTAGTCTCTATGACTAGGTAAGCCTAAAATTAGTTGAAATGATAGGATAAATAAAATAAAGACAGAAAAGATATCAAGTAGATGTAACGTAGCTACTCAGCATATACATTTGTACTTCCCAAAACCCGAAATGTCACCATAGTCACAAGCTCTTTACTATATGTTGCTCTATACAATGAAACAGTGGAAAAATATACAAGTCTTCTATGACTATAATAGAGTAGAAGGGGACTCGTAGGATTCTGCGGATGCGGCAGAACTACCTCTCGGTCTCCTAGATGCTGGTAGACAACTCCTAACCATGAAACAGGGTGATGGTACCTGGATCTGCACATGGGGAAAACATGCACAGGAAAGGGCGTGAGTACTCCACATTCGGTACTCCGTAAGTGCCAAGCCTAACCCAATCAAGTAGTGATGAGGTCAGGTTAAGGCCCTACTGAGTTATAAGAACAAGTCAATATATATAATTTTAAAAATAGTGAAATAGAGATAAGCAATGATCACATGATTAACGAAGACGGAAAGGTTTAATAACAGAAAGAGAGCCCTCGGCTCAGCACAACATATATCTCAACAGTAAACGTGCAATGCAGTACACAGGGAAAGCTCCCGGATCTCAGTCCTTTGTCCCTATTTAAATATGCTATACAGTACATTGGAAAATCTCTCAATCTCTGTCTGTAGTCCCAATTTAAATATGCATTTCAGTACAGGGGGGAACCTCTCGGATCTTGGTTCGTAGTCCCAATTTAAATATGCAAAACAGAAGTACGTCAATTATGGCTCAACTAAACAGTCCAGGAAGAATGACATGTAAAAATAGAGTAAAACTGCCTAAGCATGATGAGACTAGTAGCAAATAAGGGGAAATCAAGTCAGAACAGGTAGGCATGCTTACACTTAGGCTATCTACTCTATTAAGATAGGAAACAATAATATATGAATGAAAATGAGCGTTTTCATGGGAGAAAATAGGATTTTTGCAACAATGACCCGTGTACACACTCGTCACCTAGCGTACATGGCGTCCACATAACAAAATCAGTATAAAAATACCTAAGGGAAGATCCCAACACATAATTAGGCAAGCCACTTACCTGGACTGCGCTAATCAACTCAATACCAAGCTCTTGCCACGAGTCTCTGACTCCGGGTGGCCCAAATCTATTCAAATCGATTGCATGGTGTAAATATCACTTAAAGGGAACAAAATAGCAAAATATTTATAAGCTAATACACGAATTTAGGAAATTCGCCCAAAAGTCCCTCGAGCCCACGTCTCGGAATCGGGTAAAATTTATATTTTCCGGACACGCATTCACTCATGAGTCTAACCATATAAAAATCTCTCAAATCGGAGGTCAAATACCCAATCAAAACTCAATTATTCGGTCTATGAAGTTCATCTCATTTTTCCCATAATTTTCGAAATTAAAGGTTGAATTTAAGATTGGAATCATGGAATTTGATCTATAATGGATAGAAATCACTTACCCAAGTTAACCAGGTGCAAAAGTTTTCAAAAATCGCCCTTCCCGAGCTCTCGAATTCGTAAATAGGAAAAACAACATAAAACCTCGGATTTGGGGTTTTAATATTCTGCCCAGGCATTTGCCTTATGCGATCGTGTACAATCAGTTGCGATCGCGAAGAGTAATGAAACACGCGCCTGAAATTCCTTCATCGCGATCACGAACATTCTGACCCTACAGCAATGCGATCGCGGCGGAGTCCACGCGACCGCATAGAGCAAAACACTGCACCTCCTCCAGCCTTAGGATACCTTACGCGATCGCGATCCTGGGCGTGCGATCGCGGAGACCAACTGACCAGAACATTGAGATCGCGGCTGGACTTTTGCGATCACGAAGTACAAACTCTTACCACCTCCACCTAACACTACGCGATCGCGGACTTATTCACGCGATCGCAGAGAACACTCAGCCACTGCTGAAAAACCAGAAAAACTAGCAAAGGACTTAGGCCAAAATATGCCCGTTTGGGCACCCGAAACACACCCGAGGCTCCTGGGACCTCAACCAAACCTACCAACCAACCCTGATACCTCATTCAAACTTGGTTGAGCCTTAAAAAGACATCTCATAATATCAAAATCATCAATTATGCATAGATTCAAGCCTAAGAACTTAGGAAATTTCTAGAATTCACATCCGACACCGAAACACGTCTAAACTCATCCGAATGACCTCAAATTTTGCACACAGGTCATAAACGACATTACGGACCTGCTGTCCCTTTCGAAAATCCATTTCGAGTATGATATCAAGATCTCACCTATCGGCCGAAATCGTCAAATTTTTAACTTTTGCCAAGTCAAGACTAAATCCACAACCGACCTCGAAAACATATTCCGAGAACGCTACTAACCCCGAAATCACCCAAAGGAGCTAACGGAGTCGGCGGAATTACATTACAGATCCGTCATCGCATAAATCTGGCTACGGCCAGATTTCTAAAGCTTTCCACATTTATGGACTATGTGTCCAAAATCACCCGAATTTCATCACTCAATGCACCGACAAGTTCCAATAACATAAATAGACATGTGAGAAGCAGTAAATAGGGGATCGAGGTGCAAATTCTTAAAACAGCCGACCGGTTCGTTACAGGAATAATACTTTAATAACTTGAGAAATCTATGTGTAACCGAGTCGCATGTATGATTCGCGAGCGGGGTATTTCCTTCTACTACTCTCGTGGGAGCGGGTCACCTCGGCAGGTTAATAGATGTATCTATGGTTCACGTCGTTCGACCCTTCGGCAGTGCACATTTTATTATTTTGTTGGATCGGGCCGTACGACTTCGGCATTATTTGCGCATGCTATTTGCTTGGTACTTTCTGTGATTTGAACTGCTTAAATGCCTTGAAATATAGTCTGTTAACTGAACTAACGGAAACTAAAATTTTAATTATGAAAGAAGTTGTCACTTCCTGTTGTTATCTGTTATTTAATCATGACATTCATGCCTAGCGTCAGATTTAATCATATTAATTTGACTCTAGCAAGTGTCAAGTCGACCCCTCGTCACTACTTCTTTGAGGTTAGACGGGATAATTACTGGGTGCACGTTGTTTTTGTACTCATACTACACTTGTTGTGCATTTTTTTGCACAGGAACATGCATGTCTAGTGGCCTAGTTTGGCGCAGCGGCATGGTTGATACTGAGACTTAGGTGAGCTGCACCTCTCGAGATGAGCCGCAGCCAATAGAGTCTCCTTCAGAGTATTGTATTGTATTTTCTCTACTGTCCAATTGTATTTCGAACAGTTATTGTATTACTTTTTACATCCTAGAAATTGTGCATGCACTTGTGACACCGGGTTCTGGGATGTACATGAGATTAGTTAGTATTGAAAATTGGTTAAAGACATTATTATTTACTCGGTGAAGTTCTTTGTTCATTGCTAAATGCAAGGAAAAGAAATGATTTCAAAAATACTAAACTAAGAATTTAATTAACTTCTTGGTGTTGGCTTGCCTGACAGTGACATCCGGCGCCATCACGACCCTTAGTGGATTTTGGGTCGTGACAGTTTAAGGTCTTAAATATGGTGAAGACTTGTTCAATTATTTCTTGTTCTGAATTATATTGTTGTATATCATGCTTAATTAGAATTTTATATTATCATATTACTGACCCTTATTAAGTGTTGAAGTCGACTCCTTGTCACTACTTCTTCGAGGTTAGGCGGGATACTTACTGGGTACGTGTTATTTTCGTACCCATACTACACTTGCTGTACATTTTTATGTACATGTATATGTATGGATAGTGGCCTTGTGGGCATAACGGCGTGGTTGATACAGGGACTTAGGTGAGCTTCATTTTATGGGAAGATCCGCAACCGGAAGAGTCTCCTTCAGAGTACTTGTATCTTCCTTTCTGTGCAAATTTATATTCCGGACAATTGTTGTATTTTAATTTACTTCCTAGAAAAAGCTCATGCACTTGTGACACCGGGTTCTGGGATGATTATGGGATGTTCAGTATTGAAATTTGAAAACGTTAATATTATTCTTTAAAGTTTATTTGTTACTAGTTAAATTGAAGGAAATTTATGTTTTCAGAAGTACTAAAAGGAGACTTAAATTTACTATTTAGTGTTGGCTTTCCTGACAATGGTGTCCGGCGCCATCACGACCTTTAATAGATTTTAGGTCGTGACAAATAATCCCATGGGAGTTCATAAACTGCTGAAATGGGGAAGACAAATACTCTAGGGCATTATCACTACAAAATGTGCGGATAGAAATCCCAAATTGATTTTGAATTTTAGCATGGAAGGTCTGGAAAATAGAAAATAACTCAGATCGATTTTTCATCAAAAATGTCCAAGTGCACCTGGAATAATTATCAATGAAACTGATAAAGTAGCGGAATCCCAAGGTAGAACTGACCCGCCTAGGACCACAAACATCTGAATGGACTTAAGTAATGGACTAAAGTAAAAGGTGACTCTGCTCGATTATCAAGATGTCGCGGGAAATGGGAGCGGGTATGCTTAGAGCTGACATGACTCACATTCTAGAGTGAGCAAATGAGATAAGCCAGGTACCATTTTCTGATGTTTTGACAAACTGTGATGTCCCAACCGTTTATGTAATAAATCTGGCGAATCAGTAACGGGACAAGTTGTTGAAAGAAGATAAAATGTGAGTTCATGTGATTTTGCAAGGATAAGGCAATAAAGTCCATCTGATTCACGTCCGGTACCAATGATCCATCCCGTACTATGTTTATGTATAAAAATAAAGTCATCAAGAAATAAAACAGCAGATTTAAGTGATTTGGCTAAATGACTAACGGCTATGAGATTAAAACGACTATTGGGAACATAAAGAACCGAGTCTAAAGGTAAGGAAGGAAGTGGACTTGCTTGACCTATTGCAGTTGCCATGGTTTGAGACCCATTGGCCATTGTGGCTGTTGGAAGAGATTAAGAAAATGAAATACTAGTGAAAAGATATTTGTTACCATAAATATGATCAGATGCACCCGAATCAATGACCCAAGAATCATAGGTTGAATATTGGGAGACACAAGTCATACTATTATCTGTTTGAACAACAGAAGCTATCCCTCAAGATGTTTGTTTACACGCTTTGTACTGAAGGAACTCAATCTAATTCGATAAAGAAACCATCTAGATTTGATTCAATGAATTGGATCCAATGGATTGTAAGTTAAAGGCTTCTGACACGAACGCCATTATAATATTGCGCCGAAAAAGCAGAAAGTTTTTGGAAATCACTTTTCTCGCCAAAAAACTCATTGTCCATGCCAAAAAATCTCAAAGTGCTCAGAATAAAAAGAAAACAGTATGGGCCTGGTCGGAATTACTAGAAGATAAGACTGTCCTGAAGAAATTTTCAAAAAAGATGGCCGAAACACTGTTCACGCGCCGGCGCGTGGTTCTGCGTCAGAAGCTCTGGAGGTGCATGAGAGCGCGTGGACGGGGTTCTGCCGGTGTGTTTTTCTGGGGTTTGGTCGTCTGAGAAATCCGCAACTACTGGAGGTGTTAATTTTCGTAAAAAACCCACCGGAGAAGGGATTTAGTAAAAAACAGCCTGATTGTCACCGGAAAAAAAAGGCACAGTGACTGTCCTGGTGTCACGACCCCAGTTCGCCCTCCGTGAATATGTCGTGATGGCACATAGTCCCTATAACTAGGTAAGCCTAACAATGCGGAATATCAACATAACTTGCGAAATAATTAAGTAAAAACTGAACAATCCAAAAGAAGGACTGCATATAAATGCCATTCGGCATATACAACTCAAAAATAAGGCGGAAGTCTACAATATCACCCCAAAACCCAGAAACTCACGGGAACCACAAGCTAATAGAAATATAATACACTACTCTAACTCCAGAATGTCTAAACAACTGTAAGGAAGGAAAAGATGTCCACTAAAGCTGGAATAAGATAGAGACTCCTAGTCTGCGGATGCAGCAGATATACCTCGAAGTCTCTGCTAGATCTCTCAACCTCGGGGATAGTCGCCTGAGTGGAGGTACCTGGATATGCACATGAAAAACATGCGCAGAAGGGGCATGAGTACACCACAGTGGTACTCACTAAGTGCCAAGTCTAACCTCGGTCGGGTAGTGACGAGGAAGGTCAGGGCCCTACTGAGGTTAAACAATATAATAGGAATTTACAGTATGAAAACAGACAGTAATAACGGGTACATCAGTGAAATAAGACAGGTCAACAAGGTAATAACAAAACACAAGAACAGAGTAAACATGGAGTATGAACAACTCAATATCAATGGTAACAATGAGGGTCTCCCAGGATACTGTCCTGTAGTCCTCTTCTCGACTGTCTAGTGGATCTCCCGGGATACCGTCCCGTAGTCCCAAAGTAAATATGCAGGGGGATCTCCCGGGATGCCATCCCGTAGTCCCAAAGTAAATATGCAGGGTGATCTCCCGGGATACCGTCCCGTAGTCCCAAAGTAAATATAAAGGGGGATATCGCGGGATACCGTCCCATTGTCCCAAAGTAAATATGAAGCCACAACAAGAATACATTCAGAATTAGAGTGCAAAAATACAAGGCAACAAGTAATTCTAGCCTAACATGTTTCACGTAGTACAATTAAAGCAATTTAAGCAAATAGGCAATTTAGGGCAACTAGGCATGCTTTTCTAAGCTAACATAGACCATAATTTCAAATAGAATAAAACAGGTAAAAAGGAAACTCAGTCTAAATATTTAAAGTAAAATCGGATTTTCAACAATTAGCACAAGTACGCGCTCGTCACCTCACGTACAAGGCATTCAATTACCAAATATCACATCCTAAGGGGAAAGGTTCCCCACACAAGGTTAGACAAGCCACTTACCTCGAACCGGCTCAAAATCAACTCGGAACCACACTTTTTCCACGAGTATCCGACTCCAAATGGCCCAAATCTATACAATTCAATTACATATCGTAAATAACGTCTCAAGCAAACTGATTCTATTATTAATTCAAAGCTAAGGCGCGAAATTAGGTAAAATGACTAGAACGCCCCTCGGGCCCACGTCTCAGGATCGGTTAAAAGTTGTATTTTCCGGACACACATTCACTCACGAACTCACTCAACCAGAAACAACTGAAATCCGATGCCGAAAACCCCTTAAATTCTCAGAATTTTGAGTTGGGAAAATTTCATTAATTTCCTATGGGTTTTCCTCAATTTTTAATAATAAAACTAAAGAAAACAACGGGGATTAATGGTCTAACAATGAATTAGGATTAGAAAATGTTACCTATGATCCTTCTCTTCAAAACCCACTGAAAATCGCCAATACCTGAGCTCTTACACGATTTTTAGATTTATGAAATAAACTCTCGGATTTTTGGAATAAAACAAACAGGGATATCGCACTTGCGGTCCTGATCACCGCACCCGTGGAAAAAGCATCGCAGGTGCGAAATTTACTTAAGTTCACTAGGGCCACACCTGCGGTCGTTTGGCCTTGCCTGCGGTCCCGCACCTGCGGAACCCAGGTCGCACCTGCGACCACCGGTCAAATCACCCCTCTATCGCACCTGCGATCAAACCCACCACGCCTGCGAGTACGCACCTGCAGAAAAACCTTCGCAGGTGCGTAGACACCAGAAGAGGTCTGGTTCAACAATTTGCTAAGTCCCAAGTTCTCCTGTTAAGCATCCGAAACAACCCCGAGGCCCCCGGGAGCTCAACCAAAACCACCAACCAACCCGAATGCCTTATTTGAACTAGGTCGAGCCTTAAAAACACGTCTCATAACATCAAAATCATCGATTATGCATAGGTTCAAGCCTAGGAACTTAGGAAAATTCTAGATTTCACATCCTACGCCGAAGCACGTCTAAACTCATCAGAATGACCTCAAATTTTGCACACACATCCCAAATGACATGACGGAACTACTGCAACTTCCAGAATTACATTCCGACCCTCGGATCAAAAACTCACTATCGGACTGGAAACTTCAAAATTTCAAACTTCGGCATTTCAAGCCTAAATGAGCTATGGACTTCAAAAATGCATTCCGAACACGCTCCCAACCCCAGAATCACCTAACGGAGCTAACGAAACCGTCAGATTTCCATTCCGAAGCTGTATTCACAATGTTCCAACTATGGGAAACTTTCCGACGCCTAAGCTCCTATTTAGGGACTAAGTGTCCCAAAACTCTCCGAAACTCAAAACCGAACGTCCCGGCAATTCAATTTAGCAGAAATAGACTTAGGGAAAGTAGTTAATAGGGGATCAGGGCGTTAATTATTAAGATGACCAAGCGGGTCTTCACATCCTCCTACAGTTAAACATTCGTTCGTCCTCGAACGAGCATAAAGACATACTTGAAGTAGTGAAAAGATGAGGGTAACTACTGCGCATATCCTGCTCAGTCTCCCAGGTCGCCTCCTCGGCAGGCTGACCCCCACTGAACCTTTACTGAAGCAATGTTCTTCGACTTGAGCTTTCTGACCTGCTTGTCCAATATAGCTACAGGATACTCAACATATGATAGATCCTTATCCAATTGGACTGAGCTGAAATCCAAGACATGAGACGGGTCACCGTGATATCTACGGAGCATCGAAACATGAAATACTGGATGAACTCCCGCCAAGCTGGGAGGTAAGGCAAGCTCATAAGCAACCTCCCCAGCACGCCTCAATACCTCAAAAGGGCCAATAAATCTTAGACTCTACTTCCCTTTCTTCCCAAATCTCATAACGCCCTTGATAGGCGAAACCCGAAGCAGAACCCGCTCTCCGACCATATATGAAACATCACGAACCTTCCGATCCGCGTTACTCTTCTGTCTGGACTGGGTTGTACGGAGTCTATCCTGAATCACCTTGACCTTCTCCAATGCATCCTGAACCAACTCTGTGCCCAATAGCCTGGGCTCACTCGGCTCAAACCAACCCACCGGAGATCTGCACCTCCTACCATATAAAGCCTCATATGGCGCCATCTGAATGCTAGACTGATAACTGTTGTTGTAAGCAAACTCCGCCAATGGAAAGAACTGATCCCAAGACCCTCCAAACTCAACCACACAAGAACGGAGCATATCCTCAAGAATCTGAATAGTGTGCTCGGACTGTCCGTCCGTCTAGGGGTGAAATGATGTGCTCAACTCCACCCTGGTACCTAAATCCTGTTGAACGGCTCTCCAGAACCGTGAAGTGAACTAGTTCCCTCTGTCTGAGATAATAGAAACTGGAATACCATGCAGACGAACGATCTCCCGATATAAATCTCTGCCAGCTACTCCGATGAATAAGTAGTCAGTACCGGCATGAAATGGGCTGATTTGGTCAGCCGATCAACAATCACCCAAATACCATCATGCTTCCTCAAAGTCCGAGGAAGTCCAACCACAAAGTCCATGGTGATCCGCTCCCACTTCCACTCTGGAAGCTCAACTACTGAAGTAACCCTCCCGGTCTCTGATGCTCACATTTGACCTGCTGACAATTGAGACACTTGGCTACAAACTCTGCTATATCCTTCTTCATTCTTCTCCACCAATAGTGTTGTCTCAGATCGTGGTACATCTTTGTGGTACCCGGATGGATGGTATACCGCGAACTATGGGCCTCCTCAAGAATCAACTTCCGAAGCCCCTCTATGTTGGGCACACAGATACGGCCCTACATCCTCATCACCCTATCCTCTCCTATAGTTACATCTCTGGCATCACCCCGCCGGACTCTATCCTGGAGATGGGGATCATCATATTGGCGCTCTATGATACGATCATGGAGAGAAGACCGAGAAACCACACAAGCTAATACCCGACAAGGCTCAGAAAGATCCAATCTCACAAACTGACTGGCTAAGGCCTGAACATCCATCGCCATAGGCCTCTCTGAAGCTGGTAAATATGCCAAACTCCCCAAACTCTCCGCTCGGCGACTCAAGGCGTCATCCACCACATTGGCCTTCCCCGGGTGGTATAGTATAGTGATGTCATAGTCCTTTAGCAACTCTAACCATCTACGCTGGCGCAAATTAGATCCTTCTGCCTAAATATGTGCTGCAAACTCCGGTGGTCAGTATAAATCTCACAAGGCACACCGAAAAAATAATGACGCCAGATCTTCAAGGCATGAATAATGGCAGCTAACTCAAGATCATGGATGTCAGACCTCCTTTTTCACCGATATGGGTAATAAGGGAGTTTTTTCACTTTAAGTGAGAATATTCGGATTTGGGATTATTTTAGTTTTCAGAGTCGCCACCCGAATTTTTGACGATGTTCCGGGACACCGTTTATTAAAATCCCAAACCGAGGAAATTTAGACTCTGTTTTAAGTTGTCTGCGACCAGAAATCCGAGTAATGAATTTTGTTAACCCAGGAGAAGGTGTTAGGCATTCCCGAGTTCCGTGGTTCTAGCACGGTCGCTTAACTATTAATATTTGGCCTAATTATCTAATTATTTACATATTTTAAAACCTATTGTGCTTTTTAGCCTTTTTCACTTTTTAGCCGCTTTTAATATTTATGGATTTATCTTGAAACAAGTCACGATGGCGTGCACTTGTTTGTTTTTGGACACATTATAACTGCGCCACATGAAATGCACCCGCAATTACAACATGTGATTTTTATTAAAATTTGAAGTTGAAGACGGGGACATGAGTTGTCGCACCCGAGTGTAGATTATATGGTCATGACTATGGTCATGACGATTAAAAATGCCTATTTGAGGCGATATTCAATTATTCTCTAAGTTTCTATTTTTTGAAAGAGCGTTTTAGTTTTAAGATCAATTAAGATGTTTATGGATTTATCTTAGACAAGTCACGATGGCGTGCACTTGTTATTTTTTAACACATGAAAAACACGTCACATGAAATGAACCCGTGATTGCTATGTGCATTTTTATTAGTTGTTTGGAGTTAAGGGTCGGGGGCATGAATTTCCACTCCCGAATGTAGTTTAAGATAATTTTTGAGGTCATGATCGATTTTTATATCAAATTTCGAAACAAAAGTAACATCTTACCTATAATGTAATCTAAAAATGGTGTACATTAGTCTAAAGACATCGTTTTATGGGCTATGGCCTCATTTAGCCCCGTTTGTAACACCTTGGGCCATCCTAATTGTGACAATTTTGGCAAGAGGAATACTAGTTAGGAAATTTGGTTCTCCATCAAATCTTAAAGGTTTTTACATTCTAATATGCCAAATGGTATCAAATATGTTCATTAAGAAACACATCATATATGCATGATGCGTGACTAGAATTCATGATTTTTAGCATTATATACCGTGCATTTTAGGTGTTTTAA
>ML397352.1:93413-111150 GCA_005239525.1 Nicotiana knightiana | reverse complement strand
CATAGAAAAAATCTTATATTCTAAGAATGTGAATATTTTTGTTGTTTTTAATTTTTTTAAATAAAAAAATAGTAAAATATATATATATATATATTCTTCTATTTAAAATGAATATTTTTTAGATATAACATTAATATTTATAGCAAAAAATAGTATAGAATTTGGGTGTGGTCAAAAAATAGTTGTTCACAATGATGTTACCAATTCCTTCCTTGTAGTCACAGAGGAGTTTAGGACCTCTAAGTCTGGGCAGTTCTAGACAACCCCCTAAGGTGCTAAAAGGGAAAAAATTCTAGGCGACAGGCAATAACAAGTAGGACTAGCAGATAAGTGACAGAAGCAATTAAAAAGCTCAGATTCACCTCCACCCATAATACAAATAAACAACACTGCACAAACACAGAAAAAGGCAGTTTTATTAGAAAAAAGATCCTAAGATAGGATATCTAAGTGACATCAATGCACAGGAATATGCAATACTGTTTCATACAAACTTAACGACAGGGCCCTAATCAGTTTACCTACTCATTTTAAACCCGTTAGCCTTTAAGAAGTAAACACAATCAAAGCAGTTTCCAATTTTATAGCAGTTAATTACCTAAGGCTTGCCTAAGCGTGGGACTGTATGCGATCACACTTACAGGAGATGTTTAACCGTTTTGAAAGTATTTAACCTACAACATACCGTTCTAGGTAATACAAATCAGAGAGTGAAAGGATTTGATACCAATTCTATTTAGAAACATGACAATTATGTGTGAGACCGTTTTATATCTTTTCATGGATCAGTTAGTTAAACTAGGCATATTCAAACAAATGCAAATAGAATCCTAGAGCATGGTATCTAAATGCACACAAGAATGACAGTTTTATTTCCATTTTATTTATTGACCTAGGAGCATGATCTAAATGGTGAGCTGATGCAACGTTAAGAAAACATGGATTAATGACGTGTGATATGCTATTAGCAGTAAATATGAAGTATTAGGAATAGGGTATCTAAAGCAATGTTTAACATGATTTGGATGAACACATTATCCTTAGGACATGGATTCTAATGCAAATACACATAAAGTAAAGCCTAAAGCATGCTTTCTACCCCATAATATTAACAGCGTTATACAGCTACCCTCCCTATTTTTACTAGCACCCTAGTATCTGTTTACAAATAATTATTACAGACCAATGGCTGAATGAATTACATAAATAAAAAGAGAAGAAGTTAAACTATATGGAGCTTGAAGAAGGCCCAAATGTATCCTGAGAATACGAAGCCTTCCATAACCTCAAATGCCAAAAGTTTCATAGCCATTTTCATGTCTGGGTGTGTCAGAGTTTCCCTAAGGACCTCAAGGATCCCGGGCAGTGCTCACACCCTAAATTTCATAACAAGAACTAAGTAAGTGCAGTGTGGAAGGGCCAGCCCCAGTATGCTAGAGTTTAGAGGGATCTCAAAAGGATCCCAAGGCAGTCACACACTGGAAGGGGCAGAACCTAGGGACTTAAGAGTAGAGTGAGAGTGCTTGACATAGTTTTGAAAGGTTTTGATATGGAAAATAGGATTGAAAAGGACTCGACCAAGTAAAGAAGTTTTATCAAGAATAGGAAATGGTTAGTAACAAAATAGTTTCTGAAAACAAACAGTGTGGACTTGTGAGAAGTCGGCAAACAGTCCAAACAACACCATTCAAACACATATTGCACTCAAGGAGTATGGGAGTTGGGGACGCATATAACATATTAATGTAACAACAAAAGCACAAAAGTTTTTTAGGAGTTTATGGGATTAAGGAATAGCTAACAATACAGACATAGGGCATGGATTTCAGAATAGACGGTAGAGAACCTAGTTGTACTAAATAGAGTTAAACATAGAATCAGAAGTACTTAGGGGTAGTAAATGACTTAGCAAAGCAGGTTAATAGCAGAAACTGAGTAAAAATAGACAAACAATCAAACTTACATACATGGAGTAAAGTCAGGTTGGGATATGCTACAGAGGTAATAGGCAGATTAATAGACATGCTGATTATGAGTTGAATTAGGACAGAACTCGTACATACAGTGATTTAAACATGCTAGTTACATATTGAAAAGCCAACTAACAGACAGAAATAAGATTGGTAATCAGTAAACCGAGGCAGCAAGAGAACACATAGGGTTTTAACTTGGAATTAAATAAGAACATACCAGTTAAGGAGAGTAGACACAAAGTATAGAGCAGTGTAGTGCAATAACTAGCCTTGTATTACAGCCGGCTAGGTCAATAGAAGTAGTAAGTAAAAAGAAAGAGCAGAAAGCTTTAAGTGTAAGTGAGGGAGTTTAGTGCCCAACAGAGTCGCCATGCTATCGCGCCCATCTTTTTTCTCTACTTTCGGATTGGTCAGGGTTTTTGACATTATTGGGACCCCTCGTTTCCTTTTAGGAAAAGGGGTTTAAGGAGTTTGAAGATTCGCCACCTAACGAATTAAGGTGCGTTACGGCACCTACTACGGGTCATTTATAACACTAATTGTACAACCAGAGATAGGGTAAGGGCTTGAAATTACTTGAAGGGGAAGGTGTTAGGCACCCCTCAAAGTCCACAACTGTGGGTCCCGGTCAAATCTATTTTGTGAATTATTCAAGAAGCAAGTAGACAGTCTAAGCACACATATGTAAACAAATAAAAGTCTTAACAGATTAGCAGTCTAAGAACACATATGTAAAGGATAAGGGAGGTCCTAAGTTATTTATCCTATAGGATCATATCTGTGCAATGTCCGGTAATCACTTCTCAATGATAGGCTATATGTTACATTAGCGCAAATGTCATCATATCCTTTTCTACCCATTATCCCACCCCTTAGCAGTTATTAAGCGGGTTTTATTTAACGAGCTCTAAGTGTGTTGTTACCCGTCCCTTCCTTATAGACCTGGATGAGTTTAGGACCTCTAAGTATTGGAAGTTTTAGGCAACACCCTAAGGTGCTAAAGGGAAAAAATTCAAGGCGAGAGGCAAGAAAAAGTAGGACTAGCAGATAAGTGACAGAATCAGTTAAAAAGCATAGATTCACCTCCACACATAATGCAAATAAACACCACGGCTCAAACACATACAAAGGCAGTTTTATTATAAAAAGGATCCTAAGATATGATATCTAAGTGACACCAATGCACATGAATATGCAACACTGTTTCATACAAACTTAACGACAAAGACCTAATTAGTTTACCTACTGATTCTAAACCTGTTAGCCTTTAAGAAGTAAACATGATCAAAGCAGTTTCCATTTTTTATAACAATTACTTACCTAAGGCTTGCATAAGCGTGGGACTCTATGTGATCACAACTATAGGAGATGTTTAACAGTTTTGAGATGATTTAACCTACAGCATGCCGTTCTAGGTGATACAAATCCGAGAGTGAAAGGATTTGATACCAATTCTATTAATAAACATGACAATTATGTGTGAGACTGTTTTATACCTTTCGTAGATTAGTTAGTTAAACTAGTCGTATTCAAACAAATGCAAACAGAATCCTAGAGCATGGTATCTAAATGCACACAAAAATGACAGAATTCTTAAGACATAATTTCTAAATGCATACAAGAGTGACAGTTTTATGTCAAGATTATTTATTGCCCTAGGAGCGGGATCTCTAAGTGATAGATTGATACAACGTTAAAACATATGCTAGTGACATGTGATTAACATGTGGTATCTAATTCAAATGTTTAACATGATTTGGATGAACACATTATCCTTATGACATGGATTCTAATGCGAATACACAGAGAGTAAATCCTAAAGCATGCTTTCTACCCAATAATATTAACAACATTATACAACTACCCTCCCTGTTTTCACTAGCCACCCCAGTATCTGTTTACAAATAATTATTACAGACTAATGGCTGAATGAATAACATAACTAAAAAGGAAAGAAGTTAAACAATATGGAGCCAGAAGCAGGACCAAACACATCTGATGACCCCAAGACTTCAGTCGTCTCAAAATGCCAAAGATTTCATAACCAATTACATATTGATGTGCGTCGGAGTTTCCTAAGGACCTCAAGGATCCCAGGAAGTGCTCACAGCCGGACTTCATAACAAGGATTGAATAAGTGCAGTGTTGAATAGCCAGCCCCAGTGTGCCAGAGTTCCAAAGTATCTCAAGAGGATCCCAAGGAAGTACACACACTGGAGGGGCAGAACCTAGTGTCTTAGGAGTAAAGTGAGAGTGCTTGACAAAGTTTGAAAAGGTTTTGCTATGAAAAACAGTGTTGAAAAGGACTCATTTAAGTGAAGAAGTTTTATAAAAAAATAGAAGTTGATTAGTAGTAAAATAATTTGAACAAGAACAGTGTAAACATTTGAAGAATGAAATAAAATAGCAGATTAAATCAGAGCAAAAAAATTCGACATCACTTAACAACATGATTCACACAAGGATATTGGGGGTTGGGGACATATACAACACACATAGTGAAACACATAACAAATAGAAGAACAAAAGATTTTTAGGAGTTTAGAGAAGTAGAGGAGTTTGAAAACAAGCCTAAGTCCAATCTGGATGAGATCGAGGTAATCAACTTGGGAGATTCAAAGACTGTCAAAACCCACATCAGCATCCACATGTCACCGCCAGAGAAAGAAGAGTATAAATGATTCCTGAAGGAGTATGAAGACGTATTTGCATGGTCATACGATGATATGACCGGACTAAGTACATCTATCATGGCTCACAAGTTGCCTACCAATCTAATGTGCCTACCAGTGAAGCAGAAGCTCCGGAAGTTCAAGCCTGACATGAGTTCGAAAATCAAGGAGGAAGTCACCAAACAAATCAATGCCAAGGTCCTCAAGGTGGTTGAATACCCAACATGGTTAGCCAACATCGTGCCAGTTCCAAACAAGGATGGAAAGGTCAGAGTTTGCATCGATTACCGGGATCTCAACCAAGCCAGTCTAAAGGATGACTTCCCATTTCAAAACATACACATCCTTGATTGACAATTGTGCCAAACATGAACTCCAGTCATTTGTGGATTGTTTCACTTGTTTCCATCAGATCTGGATGGACGAAGAAGACGCTGAGAAAACGGCTTTCGTTACACCGTGGGGAGTATACTATTACAAGATAATGCCATTCTGCCTAAAGAATGCTGGGGCCACCTACATGAGGGCTATGACTACTATCTTCCATGACATGATACATAAGGAGATCGAGTTGTACGTGGATGATGTCATCATCAAGTCCAAGAGAGACGCCGACCATGTAGAACATCTAAGGAAGTTCTTTGACAGATTGTGGAAAAACAACCTGAAACTAAATCCCGCAAAATGTGCATTCGGGGTTCCTGCTGGGAAATTGCTTGGGTTCATCATCAGCACCCGAGGAATAGAACTGGATCCATCAAAAGACAAAGACATCCAGGAGCTGCCACCACTAAAAAACAAGAAGGATATAATGAGTTTTCTGGGATGGATAAATTACATCAGCCGGTTCATAGACCAGTCCACAGTCATATGTGAACCAATCTTCAAGATTTTAAAGAAAGGCACTGCAACCAAATGGACCGAGGATTGTCAAAAGGCCTTCGACAGAATCAAGGCGTACCTATCGATGCCACAAATTTTAGTTCCGCCAGATCCAGGTAAACCCTTCTTACTCTACCTCACAGTACTAGATGGAGCTTTCGGCTGTGTTCTGGGGCAGCATGACAAGACAGGGAAAAAGGAATAGGCTATCTATTATCTGAGTAAGAAGTTCACTCCAAAAGAGGCACGGTATTCTCTACTGGAACGTACTTGTTGCGCTCTAACCTGGGTTGCTCAGAAGATGAGGCACTACTTTTGTCCCTACACAACATACCTCATATCAAGGATGGATCCCTTAAAGTATATCTTTCAGAAACCCATGCCCACCGGCAAACTGGCCAAGTGGCAAATCCTGCTATGTGAGTTCGACATCGTCTCTGTGACTCAAAAAGCGATCAAGGGACAGACACTGGTAGATCATCTTACTAAAAATTTTGTAGGAGGAGAATACAAACCTCAGAAAACCTATTTTCCCGATGAAGAAGTATTGTTCATAGGAGAAGACATGAATGAATCCTATGATGGTTGGACGATGTTTTTTGACGAAGCAACAAATTTCAAGGGAGTCGGCATTGGAGCCGTCTTAGTATTGAAAACCGGCCAACATTACCCATTATCTGCTAAACTCAGATTTCCCTGCACCAACAACATGGCATAGTACGGAACCTTCATCCTAGGGCTCAACATGGCCATTGACATGAATATTCAAGAGTTGCTGGTAATTGGTGACTCAGATTTGCTTCTACACCAGGTACAAGGAGAATGGGCCACCAAGAATTCCAAGATACTGTCGTATCTGCACCATGTGTAGCAATTGAGAAAAAGACTCACCAAGACAGAATTTCGGCACCTCCCCAGAATTTAGAACGAGTTTGCCGATGCACTAGCTACTCTATCATCCATGATACAACATCCAGATAAGAACTTCATTGATCCTATTCAGGTAAAGATCCATAGCTAGCCGGCATATTGTGTCCATGCTGAAAAAGAAGCAGTCGGAAGACCATGGTTCCACGACATCAGGGAATACTTGGCAAAGAGAGAATACCCGGAGCATGCAAATCATACATAGAAACGTACGCTTCGGAGGTTATCCAACAGTTTCTTTCACAGCGGAGGAACCCTGTACAGGAGAACCCCTGATTTAGGATTGCTAAGGTGTGTCGATGCAAAAGAAGCTTCTAAACTACATGAAGAAATACATGATGGTACTTGCGGCCCGCATATGAATGGTTTGGTTTGGTCATGAAGATACTCAGGGCCGGTTATTTCTGGATGACCATGGAAACTGACTGCATCCAGTGCGCTTGGAAGTGCTACCAATGTCAGGTACATGCATACATGATAAAGTTCCGCTAAACGAGCTCAATGCAACAAGCTCACCTTGGAAATTCACCGCCTGGGGAATAGATATCATTGGACCGATCGAGCCTACCGCCTCAAATGGACACAGGTTCATCTTGGTAGCTATTGATTAATTCATCAAATGGGTCGAAGCAGCATATTACAAAGTAGTGATTAAGAAAGTCGTGGCAGACTTTGTTTGCGACCGGATTGTTTGTCGGTTCAAAGTTCCAGAATTAATCATCACCGACAATGCTTACAATCTCAACAGTGACTTGATGAAGGTCATGTGCGAGACATTCAAAATCAGACATAAGAATTCCACAACTTATAGGCCTCAGAGGAGTAGAGCTGTAGAAGCCGCCAACAAGAATATCAAGAAATACTAAGAAAGATGGTAGTAAATCACAAACAATGGCACGAGAAGCTATCATTTGCCTTATTGGGATACCGCACCACAGTCCGCACATTAACCGAGGAAACTCCCTACTTGCTGGTTTATGGTACTAGAGCCGTCATTCCTGCTGAAGTAGAAATTACTTCCTTGAGAATCATACAAGAAGTTGAGCTCATCGACGCAAAATGGATAAGGAGTTGTTATGAGCAATTAGCCCTCATAGACGAAAAAAGAATGAACACAGTATGTCATGGGCAACTCTACCAGAACAGAATGTCCAGAGCCTTTAACAAAAGAGTCAAGCCTAGACAATTCACACCAGGGCAGCTAGTGTTGAAGAAGTTCTTTCCGTATCAAGATGAAGCCATAGGGAAATTTTCTCACAACTAGCAGGGTCCTTACATGGTCCACAGAGTACTGACAAGAGGATCTCGAACTTGCGGAAATGGATGGAGAAGTTTGGCCAAAATCAATCAACTCAGATACAGTTAAACGATACTATGTGTAACTCTTTATGCTTTTATCAAATGTTGTAAATTGAACTACGCTCGACCTGATTCCCGTTTAAGAGGGGATACGTAGGCAGATCTGTGGGTTCGGTTACAAACCAATAAAAATCCCCCCCCCCCCCCACAATTGGAAACTGGGGAAAAATTTTGAGGAGGACCCTCAAAATTCCGAAGTAATTTCAGCCGATCGCAGCACGTACAGCAATAAGAGATGCCAATTCATCTAACTGGGGCAGAATTTTGAGGACCTTCAAAATTCCATAGTAAGAGAAGTTGCAATGTCTCAGATCTTGTCACGGTCATCGGTTCATCTAAATTTCTCAAAATATATTTTTTACTATGTCTTTACAATACTATGCATGTTCGCTTGTAAGGTAATTATGTTTAGCCAAATGCTACCCCGACGATTTAAACTGGATCTTCAGGCCAGGCAAAGCCAGCGGGGATACGAACCAACCTCCTCTTTTACAGAAGTCACAATTTTTCTTTGAATGCAGGGAGAAAGGATAAACATGCCACTAAGCAACAACAATCGCGTTATCGAAATCTGCTACCAACTAAGAAATTAAGCTACTATCTGCTATTCATTTATTTTTTGCATGAGGCTAATCTCTACCTTCTCTTACATAAGGCTGATCTCTGCCTTCCTCTACATAAGGCTAATCTCTATCTTCCCTTGCATAAGGCTAAACGCTGCCTTCCTCTGCATGAGGATAATTACTGCCTTCCACTTGCATAAGGCTAATCGATGCCTTCATCCTGCATGAGGTTAAGCTCTATCTGCACTTGCATAAGGCTAATCTATGCCTTCATCTGCATAAGGCTAATCGATGACTTCACCTTGCATAAGGCTAATCTATGCCTTCATTTGCATGGCATTAAGCCTTGTCCCGCATCTTGCACGAGGCTAAGCTCTACCTCCATCTACATAAGGCTAATCTCTTCCTTTATCCTGGATGAGGTTAAGCTCTACCTCCCCTTGCATAAGGCTAATCTCTGCCTTCATTTGCATGGGACTAAGCCATGTCCTGCATCTTGCATGAGACTAAGCTTTGTCTCCACCTTGCATGAGGCTAAGCTCTGCCTCCATTTGCATAAGGCTAATCTCTACCTTCCCTTGCATGAGGCTAATCTTTGCCTTCATTTGCACGGGACTAAGCCCTGTCCCGCATCTTGCATGAGGTTAAGCTCTACCTCCACATCCTGCATGAGGCTAAGCTCTGCCTCCATCTGCATAAGTCTAATCTCTGCCTTCATTTTCATGAGACTAAGCTCTGTCTCCATACCTGCACGAGTCTAAGCTCTACCTCCAATTTACATTATTTCACCGAGACTAAGTGATGTCTCTCCAACATTAGCTACTTTTCTCTTCTTTCGGGCTAAGCTCTGCCCTCCACTTCGCAAGACTAAGCTGTATCTTGTTGACATCATATTATTGCATCTCATGGGCTGAAATATCACCAACCTATCCAAAGGCGTCATAGTCTAAAGGCATCATCCTCATAGCCAGAAGACACCATGTCATGGCCCGAGGATCTCTCTCGACTTGCATATCATTATTCAAAGGTGTCATAGTTCAGAGGCACCATCCTCATGGCCCGAGAATATCGTTTCATGGCCTGCTAATTCCTCACCGAACAATTCATGGCCCAGGACATCATGGTCTAAGGACATCATCCCACGTCTGAAGACGACTTGCATAGTCCAACGAGAACCTGCATCATGTTTAAATTTCCACACAATTTATGCTTGTAGTATCTTTATTTGTAGGTGACCCGGTAAGTAACTGCTATCCCATTAGGAGCAATCCCGCTCCGATCCCTTTGACTATCTCAAACCTGATTTCTCCCATAAAACTATTCTTGCACCTATCCCGAAATTTTATGTCAGTTCTTGCGATGACTTCATCGGTATACTCCGCTGATGCATCCAGAACTACACACGACCTGATTCCTGTAAAACAAGGGATATGTAGGCAACTCAGGAGCAAGAGTGCGGCCTAAATCCCTCAAACTGTTTCGCTCGGTCAAAATTGGCCATCATATCTTTACCCGACAACTCTCTCATCCTTTCCGGGTAAAGAGGGGCAGCTATTGATACCAGATTTTTCCTAAAATAATTTCAAATTGCATATATACCTTCAAATTTACATTAGTATCATCACACTTTTCTACATTTTTATTAATTTGTCCAGCATTCCCTTTCTAATAAATAATTACAAAATTGCATCACAAATGGTTTCATAGATATTTCTTGATTTAATAATTAATTTATGGTCTTATTAAGTCTAAATTATTCCATAAATAGCCCATTTGGTACTTTTGTCTACAAAGTGCAATAACTTTGCAATTATAGCCCATGTACATAATTTCCATATCATTTTTACGACAAATTAGTCTTTTATAATTTTAAATTTTAAATAACCATTTTTTAAAACATATCTATGCATGAAATTCAATTTTTATAATTAGTAATTATCTTACAAATTAGTTTAATTAACTTGCTTGGCTATTTAACAAATGGCCCTATTATATTTCAATTATAGCCTAAATTAAGCCAACCCAAATGCCTTATTAACTAGCCCAATACACCCATGCCCAAAAGCTTACCCCTACCCGACCCAACTCTTGCTAAATCCTGGCCGTTGATCGATTTTGATCAACGGCCCAGATTAACCCTTTCCTAATTTAACCTAAACGACCCCCCCCCCTAAACCCCTCATTTCTCCTCTCACACTTCGTCGTCACCCTTCATTCTCCTCTCCAAATCCTCTCTGCCCTAACCCTAATTCCCCCTCGCCATTGCTCGCTTGCCATCGACTATGGTGGGTTACCACCATTCTCCATCCTTAACGACTCTCCTACGCCGGGTTTTCTGTTGTCTTTGAGGTCCTCAAGAGACCAGGGAACAGTCCACTCACATATTTCTCCTGTTCTCACCTGTCTCAGGCCTCCATGGCTCGATTCCAGTAAGATCTTCCTATTTTTTGGCTAAACCTATGGTTTCTAGGCCGGTGTTTTCATCTCTGGGTTATTTCCTTGAAACCCTATTCTCGTGTCTTAAATTTTTTAGATATGTACAAATCTGAGAAGGATCAGACTGTTTTCACTTGTTTTTATGAGAAATATTTCGATTTCAAAGCGTCACTTCACTTTTCCTAACTAGGGTTTCTGAAACTTTTTCTTCAAAATGATTTCTGATTTTCTAAATGTTTATTCTCTAATTTTTGTGTGTTTAATTGATTTTGTTATGTTTTCCCCTAACCAGTTATATTGAAACCCCAAATTTTTAGCATTATGTTTGAATTCTGAGTTCGTCCTTGCTGTTTGTTCATTCGATTATGTTGTATGTTCGATTCTCATGAATATTGCTTCGATTAATTAGAGTAATTTGTGATTTTACCTTAAATTGTCCTATTAGGGTTCCATGTTTGCTTCTTCTTGCTTATACTCGACTTGTATGCTTATTCATGGAAGTTTATATATTTCCCTTAAAGTCAGTACTATTTCGATTCTTTGAATCTCTTATTCACTGTGTTACGCTAATATCTTGTTATTTTCCCTATTTTTATAGCCTTAAATTATTTCTTACCTTATTCTGTGATTGATCGTGTTATTTATTAATTCTTACTACTTATTTCCTTAACTTAACACTAGTTCATAAACTCCCTATCTTACACTTAAATCTTTCTGCTCTTTCTTGTTACTTGCTACTTCTATTTAACTAGTCGGCTGTAAGCCAGGACTAGTTATTGCACTACACCGCTCTACACTTTGTGTCTAATCTCCTTAACTGGTATGTTCTGATTTTAATTTCAAGTTCAAACTCTATGTGTTCTCTTACTGCCTTGGTTTACTGAGTACCAGTCTTATTTATGTATGTTACTTGGCTTTTCAATATGTAACTAGCATGTTAAAATCACTGTATGTACGAGTTCTGTCCTAATTCAACTCATAATCAGCATTTCTATGAATCTTCTTATTACCTCTGTAGCATGTCCCAAACTGACTTTACTCCATGTATGTAGGTTTGATTGTTTGTCTGTTTGTTTACTAAGTTTCTGATATTAACCTGCTCTGCTAAGTCATTTACTAACTTAAGTACTTCTGATTCTATGTTTAACTCTATTTAGTACAACTAGGTTCTCAACTGTCTGTTCTGAAATCCATGCCCTATGACTGTATTGTTAGCTATTCCTTAATCCAATAAACTCCTAAAAAACTTATGTGCTCTTGTTGTTACATTAATATGTTATATGCGTCCCCAATTCCCATACTCCCTGAGTGCAATCTGTGTTTGAATGGTGTTGTTTTGATATTTGCTGACTTCTCACAAGTCCACACTGTTTGTTTTCAAAAGCTGTTTTGTTACTAACCATTTCCTATTTTTCATAAAACTTCTTTACTTGGTAGAGTCCTTTTCAAACATGTTTTCCATATCAAAACCTTTCAAAACTATGTCAAGCACTCTCACTCTACTCTTAAGTCCCTAGGTTCTGCCCCTACAGTTTGTGACTACCTTGGGATCCTTTTGAGAACCCTCTGAACTCTAGCATACTGGGGCTGGCCCTTCCACACTGCACTTACTCAGTTCTTGTTATGAAAGTTTGGGTGGGAGCTCTTCTCGGGATCCTTGAGGTCCTTAGGGAACTCTGACGCACCCAGACATGAAAATGGCTATGGAACTTTTGGCATTTGAGGTTATGGAAGGCTTGGTATTCTTAGGATACATTTGGGCATGCTTCAGGCTCCCTATAGTTTAACTTCTTTCTTTTTGTTTATGTAATTCATTCATCCATTGGTTTGTAATAATTATTTGTAAACAGATACAAGGGTGGCTAGTGAAAATGGGGATGGTAGTTGTATAATGATGTTAATATTATTGGGTAGAAAGTATACTTTAGGCTTTACATTATCTAAATTTGCATTAGAATCCATGTCCTAAGGATAATGTGTTCATCTGAATTATGTTAAACGTTGCATTAAATACCATGTTCCTAGGACTTCATAGTTACTGCTAGCAGCATATCACATGTCATTAATCCATGTTTTCTTAGCGTTGCATCACCTCGTCATTTAGAGATCCCGTTCCTAGTTCAATAAATAAAGTGGACATTAAACTGTCATTCTTGTGTGCATTTAGATACCAAGCTCTAGGATTCTATTTGCATTTGTTTGAATACGCCTAGTTTAACTAACTGATCCATGAAAATTTATAAAATGGTCTCACATATAATTGTCATGTTTCTAAATAGAACTGGTACAAATTCCCCTTTTAAGTCTTCGTCATCTAGAGCAGCATGTTGTAGGCTAAATACTTTCAGAACTGTTAAACATCTCCTATAATTTCAATTGCATATATTCTCACGCCTAGGCAAGCCTTAGGTAATTAATTTTTATAAAAAACGGAAACTGCTATGATCATGTTTACTGCTCAAAGGCTAACAGGTTTAAAATTAGTAGGTAAACTGATTAGGGCCCTGTCGTTAAGTTTTTATGAAACAATGTTGCATATTCTTGTGCATTGATGTCACTTAGATATCCTGTCTTAGGATCCTTTTTCTAATAAAACTGCCTTTGTGTGTGTTTGAGTCATTCTTTTTATTTGCATTATGTGTGGAGGTGAATCTGAGCTTTTTAACTGCTTTTGTCACATATCTGCTAGTCCTACTTGTTCTTGCCTGTCGCCTTGAATTTTTTCCCTTTTAGCACCTTAGGGGGTTTCCTAGAACTTCCCAGACTTTGAGGTCCTAAAATCCTCCATGACTATATGGAAGGGAGGGGTAACAACACGTTTCTAGCTCGTTAAATAAAACTCGCTTAATAAGGGGGATAATGGGTAGAAAAGGATATGATGATATGTGCGCTAATGCAACGTGTAGCCCCTCATTGAGGAGTGATTACGAGGCATTGCACAGATATGATCCTATAGGATAAACAACTTAGGACCTCCCTTATCCTTTACATATGTGTTCTTGGACTGCTAATCTTTTGAGACCTTTATTTGTTTACATATGTGTGCTTAGACTATCTACTCGCTACTCTAATAATTCACAAAATAGGTTTGGCCAGGACCCACAGTTGTGGACTTTGAGGGGTGCCTAACACCTTCCCCTTGAAGTAATTTTAAGCCCTTACCTTATCTCTGGTGTTACAATTAGTTTTATGAATTACCCGTGGTAGGTGCCCTAACGCACCTTAATTCGTTAGGTGGAGACTCTTCGAAATATTTATACCCCCTTTCGCAAAAGGAAATGAGTTGTCCCGATAATGTCAAAAACCCTGACCAATCCGATAGGAGAGGAAAAAGGGGGGCACAACAGCATGACGACTCTGCACAGATTAGCAGATTAGCAGTCCAAGCACACACATGCAAAGGATAAGGGAGGTCCTAAGTTGTTTATCCTATCGGATCATATCTGTGTGATGCCTAGTAATCACTCCTCAAGGAGGGGATACACGTTGCATTAGCGAACATGTCATCATATCCTTTTCTACCCATTATCCCCCCCCCCTTAGCGGTTTATTAAGCGAGTTTTATTTAACGAGCTCTAAGCGTGATGTTACCCGTCCCTTCCTTGTAGTCACGGAGGAGTTTAGGACCTCTGAGTCTGGCCAGTTCTAGACAACCCCCTAAGGTGCTAAAAGGGAATAAATTCGAGGCGACATGCAAGAACAAGTAGGACTAGCAGATAAGTGACAGAAGCAATTAAAAAGCTCATATCACCTCCACACATAATGCAAATAAACAGCACGGCTCAAATACAGACAAAGGCAGTTTTATTAGAAAAAGAATCCTAAGACAGGACTAAGTGACATTAATGCACATGAATATGCAACAGTATTTCATACAAATTTAACGACAGGGTCCTAATCAGTTTACCTACTGATTTTAAACCTGTTAGCCTTTAAGCAGTAAACATGATCAAAGCAGTTTCTGTTTCTTATAACAATTAATTACCTAAGGCTTGCCTAGGCGTGAGATTATATGCAATCGAAATTACAGGAGGTGTTTAACAGTTTACAAAGTATTTAACCTACAACATGCCGTTCTAGGTGATACAAATCTGAGAGTGAAAGGATTTGATACCAGTTCTATTTAGAAACATGACAATTATGTGTGAGACTATTTTATACCTTTTCATGGATCAGTTAGTTAAACTAGGCGTATTCAAACAAATGCGGACAGAATCCTAGAGCATGGTAACTAAATGCACACAAGAATGACAAAATTCTTAACACATAATTTCTAAATGCATACAAAAGTGAAAATTTTATGTCAAGATTATTTATTGCCGTAGGAGCAGGATCTCTAAGTGATAGACTGATACAACGTTAAAATATATGCTAGTGACATGTGATATGTTGAAGCAGTAAATATGAAGTCCTAGGAACAGGGTATCTAATGCAATGTTTAACATGATTTGGATGAACCATTATCCTTAGGACATGGATTCTAATGAAAATACACAGAAATTAAATCCTAAAGCATGCTTTCTACCCAATAATATCAACAACATTATACAACTACCCTCCATGTTTTCACTAGCCACCCCAGTATCTGTTTACAAATAATTATTACAGAATAATGGCTGAATGAATTACATAAGTAAAAAGGAAAGAAGCTAAACGATAGGTAGCCTGAAGCAGGACCAAACACATATGATGACCCCAAGCCTTCAGTAGTCTCAAAATGCCAAAGATTTCATCATTAATTTCATGTCGAGGTGCGTCAGAGTTCCCTAAGGACCTCAAGGATCTCGGGCAATGCTCACACCCAAACTTCATAACAGGGATTGAATAAGTGCAGTGTGGAATAGCCATCCCTAGTTTGCCAGAGTTCCAAAGTATCTCAAGAGGATCCCAAGGCAGTACACACACTAGAGGGGCAGAACCTAGTGTCTTAGGAGTAAAGTGAGAGTGCTTGACATAGTTTGAAAAGGTTTTGCTATGAAAAACAGTGTTGAAAGGACTCATTTAAGTGAAGAAGTTTTATAAAAAATATAGGAGTTGATTAGTAGTAAAATAGTTTTAACAAGAATAGTGTAAACATTTGAAGAATGAAACAAAACAGCAGATTAACTCAGAGGAAACATAGTCCACATCACTTAACAACATGATTCACACATGGATATTGGGGGTTGGGGACATATACAGTATACATAGTGAAACACATAACATACAGACATTGGGCATGGATTTCAGAACAGACAGTTGATAACCTAGTTGTACTAAACAGAGTTAAACATAAAATCATCATTACTTAAGGGGTAGTAAATAACTTAGAAAAGCATGTTAACACTGGAATCTGAGCAAGCAGATAAGCAAACAAACAAACATGCTGGCATACAAGGAAAAAAATCAGGTTGAAACATGTTAGAGGAAAGGCAGTATGCTAATCATAAATGGAACAGGACAGGACTCATACATGCTAAGTGAAACAATGATTTAAGCATGCTAGCTGCATATTGAATAGCCAAATAGTAAACAGAACAGAATTGGGAATCAGTGAAGTAAAGCAGTTACAGAACACATAGGGTTTGAACTTGGAATTAAATCATAACATACCAGTTAAGGAGAGTAGACACAGAGTATAGAGCAGTGTAGTGCAATAACTAGCCTTGGCGTACAGCCGGCTAGTTCAATATAAGTAGTAAGTAACAAGAAAGAGCAGAAAGCTTTAAGTGTAAGAGAGGGAGTTTATGAACTAGTGTTCGTGTGTGTAGTGAGAATAGAAGGGAGTATATATAATAGTTGAGAGCTAGGAAAATAAGGTAAACAATCAAATTGTTCAGTAATTGAAGAGCCACAAAATCAATTAAGAGTAAAACTAGTAAATTTCTCCCTTAATTAAGGGAGTAATTTACCAATGGTAAAGAACATTTAGCTAATTAAGGAAAGACATCAAAAAAATTGAAGTATAGAGTAGGTAATTAGGGGTAGGTACACAAATGTTCAATTAAGGAAATAAGTAGTAAGAATTAATAAATAACACGATCAATCACAGAATAATGTAAGAAATAATTTAAGTCTATAAAAAATAGGGAAAATAACAAGAAATTAGCGTAACACAGTGAATCAGGGAGTCAAAGAATCGAAATAGTACTGACTTTAACATAAACTTCCATGAATAAGCATACAAGTCGAGTATAATCAGGAAGAATCAAATATGGAACCCTAATAGGACACATTAAGGTAAAAATCATAAAATACTCTAATTAATCGAAGCAATATTCATGGGAATCGAACACACAACAGAATCGAATGAACAAACAGCAAGGACGAACTCAAAATCCAAATATAATGATAAAAATTAGGGGTTTCAACATAACTGGTTAGGGGAAAACTTAACAAAATAGATTAAACACACAAGAATTAGAGAATAAACACTTATAAAATTAGAAGTCGTTTTGAAGAAAAAGTTTCAGAAACCCTAGTTAAGAAAAGTGAAGCGACGCTTTGAAAATCAGAAGATTGCTCATAAAAACAAGTGAAAACAGTTTGATCATTCTCATATCTGTACAAATCTAAAAAATTTAAGAGACAAGATTAGAGTTTCAAGGAAATAACCCAGAGATGAAAACATCGGCCTAGAAACCATAGGTTTAGCCAAAAAATAGGAAGATCTTACTAGAATCGAGCCATGGCGGCCTGAGACAGGTGAGAACAGGCGAAATATGTGAGTGGACTGTTCCCTAGTCCCTTGAGGACCTCAAAGACAGCAGAAAACCAGCATAGGAGAGCCGTTAAGGCTGGAGAATGGGTGTAATCCACCATAGTCGACGACAAGCGAGAAACAGCAAGGGGGAACTAGGGTTAGGGCAGAGAGGATTTGGAGAAAAGAGTGAAGGGTGACGGCGGAGTGTGAAAGGAGAAATGAGGGGTTTGGGGGGTCGTTTAG